>BPLR01001105.1:0-33367 GCA_021605095.1 Caerostris extrusa
TATCACAACGACGTTTACTTTTTCAATTAGAACAATTTGTTATTAAAAAAAAATATATAAAGGTATATATATCCTCGATAAAATTCCTGCAGCATTTTCTTTTGACCTACATCACTTCACACTAGGATCGATCTGGAAATTTTGAATCGTCTGAACAGTATCGGAAGCTGTACCATTTCCGTACTTTTCCTTCACTCATAACAACAATTCTATAAATATAGCACACTCTTCCATAAAATTCTGCATGTACGTAGCCATTGTGGCTGTCATATAAAAGCCGACGATAGGGAATTGAAGATTGCGTGTGATCTCAAAAGATACGGTACTGATCAAACGCAATGTTTCTATTCCAAATTTATTGAGGATCAACTTTTTTTAAATGCCTTTAAAATAATTAAAATTATAAGTTGTCCTTATATCACTCTGAAAAAGTTGATAATTTAACATTTAATTTCACAGGGTGTCTTTTTGTTCAGCATGGTTCAGTACAAACCTCTCGATGATTACATTGGATACATATATCCATGGTGGGGCCAAACTATCGGATGGCTCCTTGGCTTATCATCAATGATGTGCATACCCGTATACGCTGCTTACAAGTACTTTACTACTGGGTACATTCAGAGAGGTAAGTAACACGGACAACTCATAGAATATTTATTAAATATATATTTTTGAAAAATAAAACAAGATTCATTAAATTAAAATTAAAATTAACTCACGTAAAGGGGTAGCAGTTTCTTTATCATATCCTTTTTCTTTATAAACAACAGTAGGGCTGGAACGAAAAATCACTTTTCTACATAATTTTTCTTCATATCGGTCATACTTATCCTTTAACCACATTGTATCGTCTCAGCCTACATTAAATCTATAACGGCTTCAAAGAAGAGGGCCACTTTCTGGTTCAGAGGGAATACTTTAATTTTTATTTCCAAGCACTATATATATACAAATAATGAACTCTGGGTTATTATACAAAGAAATGCAAAATCAAAAATAAATTACAAGATTACAAGTGCACGATTAAATCACAATTACAGTTCATTCCAAATCAGATATTTTTCAGAGTTCTGAAATGTACGTCGAATTTAATTGGCTGTTCTGCGGAAGAGCTTAATTATCATACTTTTGATAAATGAAACCACAAGGGGTTCACTTTGAAAACAGGTGGAAACTCAGGCCTATTCAGTCACTTCAGAGAAAAAGAAAAACAACACTTCTGGTCGACTCCTCGCAGAACCCTCTCTTTTATCAAAAAAACCTCTCTTCAATAAAATCCTTCAAGAGGGGAATCAGCTTCCCCTCACTTCTCATTGGAGTAGACACGTTCTCAGTCCATCGTATATCACCAATCACGATGCAACTACTCGTGGTATAGTTCGGTCTGTAGTTGTTTCGACCTGTGAAGGTGGCACAGACATTCGCTAATTTCCTGAGTCTCATTATACATGACATCGAATATCTGCTATCATATTTAAGTGACAGGTTGCTCACCAAATACTAATTGCTAATATAATTTACCCACAATACTGCTTGTCTGCTGTCAAATTTGAGTGACAGGTTTTTATTATATACTTGTTAAATAACATACATTCCATACTTCTGGGAAATATTAAAAATGAAAGGCTAAAACACTTCCCGTGAGAAAAATGCTACAACATATTCGTATTTTCTATTGCAGAAGTCTTTTGAGGACTAGCAATAGGGTCATTTATATACAACACCCTGCACTTAATTGCTATTGTATACAAAACAATAACTGATTTTCAGAGAACGGAAGCTTCCTTTGGGGTCAGGTGACAGCTTTCCAGAATCATCGCTCCAGCTTGTTGAATTTCTCCGTCATTTATGGAGGTTCATGGCATCCTGCACAAGCTTCGTATTTCATGCTTGTACACATTTCTTCAATGAAGAGCGCAATCCCTTTATTATGTTGTGATGAGTTTCAACCTCTAACACACTTTCAGATTTTATAACCTCTCTCTGTTCTTTAAAGGCGCCCACTGCCACAAAGCTACTTTGCAAAAAAAAATTAAAGATTAATATTAGTAACCTCACCTTATAGAAGGAAATGCTGCCAACCTAAAGAAAGTTATGGCAAAAATAAATAATAGTTTTGAAATATATTTATCAAGTTTAAATTCTATAATAAAATTTACACACGGATGCTTTTTTGTAATCACTTTTCCTATACAAAAGCATGCAAAAAATGTCTGAAAAGTAAGTATTAGTTGGAATAACAGTAAGTTATTAAGTAATATATAAAAATCCAATATTTACATGAAAAACCATTGCTTTAAAATATAACACATAAATTTAAATTAAAAAATGTAATCTACTTTAAAAAGCTTAAACAGCTTGAACAAGCCAATTAATTTATTAAATGATTTATTTAATCATTTTAAATTTCTATTTACGCCAAATTATTATTAAATTTATATTTGCACATTAACAGGTGGGCTGAAAACTTCATAGGCTGACACATAGATGGCGCTACTAGTATTAAATCCATATGATTTTCAGTTAGCGCTAACCTTCAAAAGATACGTGTATAAATTTGAAAGCTGTTCCACTATTAGTATATGAGTTATAGCATTTTTAGTGTTCAACACGTGCAGTCAACTCGGCTGACTGTTGATTGGACTCTGGTGTGAAATGATGGAGCCATGTTTCATCCATTGTCACATATCGACGCAAAAATTCAGGTTTATTACGATTGAACAATTCCAAACACTGCTTAGAATCATCAATTCGTTGTTGTTTTTGGTCGATTGTGAGCTCGCGCGGTACCCACTTTGAACAGAGCTTTCGCATATCCAAATATTCATTCACGATAAATCCAACACGTTCCTTTGATATCTTTAGGGTCTCAGCTATCTCAATCAACTTCACTTTACGGTTGTCTGAAATTATTTTGTGGACTTTTTGATGTTTTCGTCGGTAACAGCCTCTTTGGGGCGTCCACTGCGTGCATCGTCCTCGGTGCTCATTTCGCCTCGTTTAAATTTAGCAATAATCTCCAAATAATCCCAAATAATAGGCAGTTACCCTATAAAAATTTGCCGTGGAAGGTAATGTTTTTTCTTCATCTCCCGCCAGTGGGCTATTTGTGACGTACATAAATGAATACAAAGTGTACAGATATAGAAAAAAAGAAAATAATTATTAATTGACATTTATTATAATTTGGTGATCCCTCTTTGATCGTGAATCACGAATTGATCACTCTAATGAGTGGTCTTCGAGCTTCTTACCTATAAGCCTTTTTTGAGAAAGAAAAAAACAAACCTTGTCTATAGTAACCTGTTTTAGTCATTGAACGGTGTCCTTATAGTCTTGATGTGTTTCTCAGTAACTGAAATTATGTATTCATTTTGCAAAAATAATGCAGGGTCCTGATGGCCGAGTGACTAGCGCTCTGGCCCTGGGTGTCACAGGGTGGGTTCGAGTCCCGGTAGTGCCATGGATGTTTTTAGTGGTTTAGAATCCACTTTAAAACGTAAGCCTCTATCTAATATTACTACATAGAGTGGGAAATCCTACCCCGTAAAAAAAAAAGAAAACTGTTCTCCTGTCACGAAATCTGCCGGTAGGTAGACGGCCTTGGCCCACCATGGGGCTGTTGTGCAGCAGAAATTAAAGTTAAAACAAAATTTTGACACATTTGAAGCAAGATTTTAGTAAGTTTCTACATGCCAAAGAAAAAAAACAATGCATATTAAAAAGCTAAAAGTAATTAGGACATTCTGAATGTAAGGATAAATGTCATTACTTTCATCATTTCAATTAATCAATGTACTGAAACATTAATGAACAAATATGATTTAATTTTTCCTTGAAAAATAAATCAAATATGTAACTTTTAAATTTTATTAAAAGGCATAAGCTAGGTTTTTGTGAAAAAGAATTTCAGAAGATTGTTAATATTTAGAAATACATTAAATTTACCAGAAAAATATGTACTTTCATTTCAGCTAAAAAAGAACAAACCATTCTTCCAAGTACAATATATTGGGTTGGCAACAAAGTAAGTTCGATTTTTGCCATGTACTTAAATGGTGAAAAACCGAATTTACTTTCTTGAAAATTCAATATTTTTGGAAAAGGAATAAAGATCTTTAAAACTTTCTCACATGAAATTGGGAAGTGCTTGCCAAGATGCATTTAAAACCTGGCAAAGACAATTCCTTCCTTTTAAACAATGTATGAAAAGTTGTAGGCCTTTATCAACAATTGTTGTACACAACACATCTGGAAGAGAATGCGGCTTCTACTGAATGCGGCTTCATGAATGCGGCTTCAACTTTGTTCTAAGTACAACACATTGTTTCGAAAGGAATCAGTATTTTTAAACATTTCGTACTCAAAACTGGAAGTGTGTGTCAATATACATTCAAAACCTTGATAAAGACAATTTTTTATTTTAGTTTGTCGCTCTAATGGTAATTTTTTTGAACAGTTTGGGCTAATTAGACCGGGACCTACAGTTTAGCAGGTTGATTCAGGTTACATACTTTACATTGCATACCATCTTCAATGTGTTAAAAATTACCATTGATTTGAAAAGATGAAAAATATTTAAAAAGAATATGTTCCTCAGAAAGTAATTTTGCCATACAATTACAGTCTCTGATTTTGAGCCCATACAATTCTTTTAAAATTTTGATTTTATGTTGGCCATTACTTAATAGAATTTGTAAAACTTGCTTTTATTTAATAGAATTTGTAAAACCATAAGTAATTTCTGAGGTTATTCTACTTTAGAACAATTTAGCTACCTCATTTAGAATCTTTCTCTAGTAACCAAATCTATATGCGAGTTATTACTCTTTACTATGCCAATGAACTTTGGTTACATTTGTCGCTCTACGGTCATTTTATGCACAGTTTAGGCAAATTAGACCAGGACCTACAGTTTAACGTGGATTCCGAACCACTAACAAACATCCTTGCCTCCATAACTACTCGAACCTGAAGCCTATGATACCAACCGTCAAAACGCTAGCCAATTGACCGTCAGGTCAACCGATGGCCAGAGTACTAGCCAATTGGCCATCAAACCGCTGCTGTTTTACTTTCAATGATAATACAACACTTTTTTGCTCCTCCTCTATCTTCTTCTAATGCAGATGGCAAACACTGAGACACTTGGTCTTGGATGCCTTAAGGCAAGCTCTGCACAAACGTTACTCACTTTGCATTACCCAGGGGACGCGTGTCACTTGAAGATAAGCCACGGACGCGGAATAACAATGCCCCCGCAACAGTCTACGATCCTATTAGACCGGGACCAACAGTTTAAAGTGGATTCCGAACCACTACAACATCCATGGCACCGCCGGGACTCGAACCCGAAACCTGTGGTACCGAGCGCCAGAGCCAGATCAGGCCGCGCTCCTCTTCTATAAAATAGGAAGTTTTGATTTGAGTTATTTTTCTTACAAATGAGCGAAGTACTAAATTTTTCTTAATGCCTTAAATTGTTAACAAACAAAGGATAGCATGTTATTGGCAAAAGGTATAACTTTTTATTATACAATAAAGTAGAAACTATTGAATAAAATATTCTCTAACATTTAAATGTTTATTTTTAAATAACGTTTAAAATGTTCACTTTTAAATAACATAAGTTGTTATAGAGCCATCCATTCAAATTACTTCATTTGCTGTTTCAGTTCAGTTTAGTTTGTTGCTCTACTGTCATTTTTTACACACTCTGTAGGCTAATTAGACCAGGACGTATAGTTTAATATGGATTTCGAACCACTAATAAACATTCATGTTAGCGCCAAGATTCGAGCCTGAAGCACCAAAGGGCAGATCTCTAGACAATTGGTCATCAGCCCGCCAGTTTTTGTTGTTTTTATAAAACAGTTAAGCAGCTGCATAAACAGTTACTGAAACAGTTTATTACACAGTTTAAATGAAAAATTTATAAAAACAACTTGCGTAAAAGCCATTTGATGCCCAACTTGTGGTTGAACGGTAACTCCTTTACTGACATGCATTTCAGTCGCAATTTTCAGAACAAGAACACACAATTTAGATTGTGACAGCTTTTCGTATTTAAAAATTCGTTAATTGTGACAGCCTTTTGTTTTTTAAATCAAAATGTTTGCTCCTCTCCTATAAATATGGCCTTTGGTACCATAAGCTTCATGTTCGAATCCTGACGGTGGAATGGATAACTGTTAATTGTTCGGAATCCACGTTAAGCTGAAGTTCCCGGTCTAATTAGCCTAGTGTGTGCACAAAATGACCGTAGAACGACAAACCAAACCAAACCTCTCCTATAAAATAGGAATTTTTGAAGTTTGAGTTATTTTTCTTACAAATGAGCAAAGTACTTAATTTTTTAATGCTATAAATTGTTAACAAAAATGAATCTTTCAGCGTATGAAGAACCTCTGCAGACCGGATATCAATATCCAGGACGAAATTCGTGAAAGAAAAATCCGAGAAGAGGGTATTAGCGCTGTGACATCTGTGTAGGAGAGTTCTCGAATATCGTCACTGTCAGAGAAGTTTCTTCAATAGATCTGCACGGGATGACGAGATTCAAACCCCAGGACTTCTGTACAAGTGTGCAACAAGTAATCTCTACAAAGAGGATCAACAACACCTAGCTGTATGGAACAATAGCAACAACCTGGAGAAATTACTTTCTTAAGTGAATTAGAAGTGAATGTGGCTAGAGAAGCAGTTGAAAGCATTCTAAAAATTTGCTGTTTTGGTATTCATATGTACAGTCATTTAGAGGAACATTTTTAGAAGGTTATTAAGTAATTTGGTGAAATATCATCATATGAATTTTTTTGGATTTCGCTGTTAAATTCCAGAAAACGCATTTTCGATAATCTCAAACGGTCTCTAGAAATGCGTTTTTAATCAAAGATTTTTTTGTTGTAAAAAAAAAAAAAAAATGTGTTTCACACTCAAAACTTTATTAGCCTGCTAAATTTTGTTACGAAAAAGTAGTGGAAATATAATAATTTTTCCTTTCGATATACTTGGAGGCTAAAAAAATCAATGTATATAAGTATATTCAAAATGCTTCTGTAAAAAAAAAAGTTGCTGTATTAGTGATTAGAAATATCAATCATTTTCCATTCATCTTAGATTTTTAGTTATTCTTTTTAAAGTTATTCATTAAATTTCAAGAAGTTTTAATCTGTAAGTTTTCGTGCATTCTTCTGCTTTTTTTTTTTTTAAATAAAAGCTCTTTAATTCTTGCAAAGCTATACTGCACAAAATATTTTAAACTATTATAACAGGGATAGGGTAAGGGTTAAAAAATTGAAACTAAATAATATTGATAAAATTGTAAAAGATATAATAGACTGTAATAAGTGAATTATCTGAACTACTTACGAAATGATGCCTATTCTGCCGCCATGCTTCTTATTCACTTAAAACAAAGGTGGATTCAACTTAAAATATCGAGAAATTTCAACTTATAAGTATAATGGTAGTTGGTCTAAGAAAAAACTTGGAAATTTTTGTTTAGTTAATTATCCATATAGATCAAGTTTAAATTGTTTATAATGAAAGTTATAGAGACATTAATGTTACTTTACTTATATGGTATTTATCTTTATTAAATGATCCCTTAATAAATATATTGTAATTTATTACAAGAGAAGGCAGTTTTTTTATAAAATGATTGTTTGCTTTCAATTTTATTCTGGTTTATTGTTTAAAATTTAAATAATTCCTTTTAAAGTAATAAATAATTTCACTTCGATAAATAATGATAATTTCTTAAAAGATAATAATCTTAAAATGAATAAAGATAATTAAATAAAATAATAAAGATAATAAGACGATAAAGATAATTTTCTTTAATGATAATTTCTTAAAAGATAATAATCTAAAAATGAATAAAGATAAGTAAATAAAATAATAAAGATAATTTCCTTTAATGATAATTTCTCAAAAGTGATAAATAGATAAATGTCCTTAAAATTCAAGTGAATTTTTTTATATCATGAAAAATTAGAATCATTTATACAGTTCGAGACAAAAATATGTCAGCATTCAATTGCTCTTAAATATATTTTCCTATATAATTAAAAAATAATAATAAATTTTCATATATTTTCATTTTATGTTTAATATTATTTTTAATGGTAGAATTAAATTGATTTGTTTCATTCTTATGAGAAGTTGCTTAGTGTGCATGTGTGTAAGGGGAAAGCGAAGGAACCTTTTTTATTTCTTTCTAAATACAATTCATTCTTTGATAATTGGTTTTAGTTCTTATTATTTGAAATTGAATTATTTACAGTTAAATAATAAGAATTTTCAGTTTAGATGTGACGTTTAACATATCAATAGTTTTATTTCACATATCTGAAAAAAAAAAAAAAAAAAAAATTCAAGAGTTTGAATTCAATGCCATTTGTTACATGAAAGGTTGAGATTTACAGAATTGGGATGCTGTATTGAAAAGTATACAACATCAAGCCAAATATAGTTCTAAAAAGTAGGAAAGACGTGAAGAAAAAAAAAGTAAAGAAAAAAATATCACTATCCAGTAGGGCGTCATTTTGTGAAAAGGTAAAGAAAAAATATCACTATCCAATAACACGTCATTTTGTGGAAAGGTAAAGAAGGAGAAAATATCATTATCCAATAACAGTCATTTTGTGGAAAGGTAAAGAAGGGAGAAAATATCACTATCCAATAACAAGTCATTTTGTGGAAAGGTAAAGAAGGGAGAAAATATCACTATCCATAGGGCATCATTTTGTGGGATTATAGTAAAATTGATTGCGGAGACTTGTAACGTACAAACTATCTGGGATAAATTTTTAGCTTAATGGGCATAAAAATATGAAAGATGTAAAAATGGACTAAAACTAATTGTGAAGAAATATTTGTTTAAGATTTATTTGGGGACAGAAAGAATTAAAATGATTTATTTATATTAAATTATTATATAATTAATGATGACTACGAAAAGAAAATTGAAATCATGTGTCATAGTCACATTCACAACTCACGAGTCATATTAGTCACTCTTAACACCCTTACTTTTACTTTCAAATACGGTTTCAGTTGAAAATAATATTTTTTTTTTTTTTTTCGTCTGGGTTTGAATTTAAATTGCATTTGGAATTTCAGAGTTTTCAGAGATTGTGTGTAGGTGGTGCAAGGTACAGAACGTAGTTCCTTTTACCTTTTCAACGTAAGAATATTTTATAAAAGTGTTTTATTTCCAGTACACTAATAATGAAAATGAATGTTCTTACATTCCCTGCATGTTAAGTATTTTTAAATTATTAACTCTGATTATTTCATTTTTTTTTGTCTCATTCTAATTAAAAGACATCTAAAAATTAGTTTATTTATTTATGTTTCTAATGTTTTGTGTCAGGTTATAAAATGAGGAGGTTGCCACGATATTTGTCTCGTACTGTATAAAATGTTGCCGCAATATTTGTCTTGTACAAAAAAATAAAAAAATAATTAATCTAATTAATTAACTAATTAATCTAGTAAAATTTATATAAAACGTTAATCTCGTACTGTATAGAAAGTTGAATGATGAATTTTATGGCCAGTTATTTACCAAATACGATTTACAAATGCAGTAACAATTTTCCTGAAGTAAAAATTACATTTTTGGATTTATGATGAAACATTTAATTTCATTCCTTTTTCTGAAATGTAAAATCTTTTTTTAGTGATCGCATTTTAGGAAGGGTACTTAAAACGAAAAAGTATTTTAAGGAGCACGATATTTAACCATGCACTCATTAAAATTACATTTCTAATTTAAATAAAGCATTGAATATATTAATATATAGAATTTAAATAAAATAATGCAATTTATTAGTTAAAGCAATTTGCAATAAATTATGAATTGTTTTTTTAAAGATGTATAGTGTGCTTGTAAACACCAATACTAAAGTTTATCATAATGGTTGTATTTATATTTTGCATAAGTAGTCACAAACTTCATTAATTTAAAAGAACGTAAAATTAATTAATACATAATTTTGAAAATTTTTACTCTCCAACATTTTTCAAAATTAGGCAATTTTTATTCCCAATTAGGGACATTAAAATACATTTCACTACCTCATGTTTTAACCGACTCTCTTTTAAATCACTGTATTTTTCCGTTTAAGGGGACAAAGTACTATTGAATGTATTAGAAATCATTGATCGTATATTGTGCGATACAGAAATATTTATTAGCCTAAACAAGTTTTATTTAGTTCGTTAAATTGCTGGATGCAATTGCTATGAATTTTTGTGACATTATAGCTGCCTCGTACGCACAAATTTTGCATGCAAGTCATGACCGTTTAGTTGTTTGATTAAGGGACAATTCAAAACGCAAATCCGCGGAAAGCTTTTGGGGAAAATAATATCTTAAAATTATTCTGATTAAATTACAATTGCCTCAAACGCTAAACTAAGCAATTCATATATCTAAGTGCTTGAATGGGAATTTAGCATTATCAATACAAGGTTTGCAGTTGCTGAAAATTACTTCTGTACAACGCATCAATTATTTACCTTCTCATTTTCTTTTTAGTATTTAATTTATTCAAAATATTTACATTAGTATAAATTGAATATCAAGAAATTTTCAAATCAACATGCAAATGTATTTGAATATTTTTACTATTTAACTGATTTAGATCATGCATTTCATAATTTCTGTATGGTACCATGTCCCCTTCAGCACATGTCTCATTATTGTATGTGTTTTTTTATTTAATTTTTAGATGACTTATTTGTGTATTAAACATAGCTTAACTATAAATAAAAATGTATCTTAACAACCAGTTGATTTACTGTTTTTCTTTTTCTTTTTGTACAGTAATACATATGATATCTTTAATCACCAGAATGGTTTCACGCTACTTAAATCTTCTTCTTCTTCATTAGTGCAACAACCCTATGGTGGGCCAAGGCCATCTGCCTATTAGCAGATATTACTTAAATCTAAGTTTGTAAAATAATGGAATTTTAGGAATTTAACTGGTGTAAAACTGATAATTCACAGGAATTTAGCTATCTGTATTCATTTTAAATAATGAAGTCATTGGAGAAATTTTATTTGCAATTTTTGCCGCTGATTTCTTCTTGGCAAATTTTGGTCAATATCTTGTATATTTCTTTAGGAACGGTATTCATTACTCACTAATATTGAAGTTTATTTATAGACCAATTAGGGATCAATTCAACGTTAGACCTTAAATGACCAGGAATTGAAATGGGAACTTTTACTATAATGAAATAGTTCATCAGTCTTCCGTTTTCGAATCTGCCAGAATTTATGTAGTCTATTTCAGAATGTCGACTACAAAAATTCAGCAATTTCTTATTAACACCAATTACTTCAATAGCTTTTACCTTTTTTGGAATGTTCATCATTGCATGAAATGGTAAATTCTTCAGGTTACCACATAATTTATTGGCCTTATTTAATATTTAGTTATGCATTTCGAATTTTTAATAACAATTCAAAATAAAATAGCAATCAAACTATTTCTGATGAACATAAATATAAATTCAAGACCAAAACATATTGAATTTAATGTTTTCTACTAAAATCCCAGAAAGCAATAACTTCTCTTAAGTTTGTTTGTTAAATTTAGAATAGTTATCATAAAAAGGAAAATATATTGATGAAAATTGTATCCCTTTTTTTAGTATTATATCAAAGAATCTTTGTTTCATCAATACTATCAGATTTCGTAATTATTTATGAGGATTTTAATACCATTATAGACATTTTCAATTCATTGACTATGCGAAAATATTTAAATTCTTTAGTTAATGATTTACTTGATTTTTCTGATAATTATTACCCAGAAAATTCTAATTATAAGTAAGTTGTCTCGAAGTTCATGCTATCATTTATAAATAAAATACAATGGGTTCTTTTTAAATAAAACCATTATAAACTATACAAAATATTTTCGTTTAGATGCAACAAGAGAACACCGTGGTTCTTTTTGTGGGAAAAATTAACAATATTAAAAGTAGTTTTTTTCATATATCTGCTGTCTAAACTCTGTAAATTAAAATTAGTTATGTGTTTAAATAATAGCGATTCATTTTTGGATGATCATTATCCCTGATGTTCTCTTTAAACAATCAAATTTATGTATAGCCCTGATTCAAGACTAGTTTATACTACCTTTGCAAAATGTATGGCTTGTTTTAAAATGGAAATATATTTGAGTTTGGTGACAATACCTCATTTATTGTACAGATTTATGAGAACTGTTCAACAGGATGCAACCTGTTTGCCTAGCTCTAGTGCGAGAGGAATTCGGAATATTAAAATAATTATCATGGCTATAGCTAACATTTACCAATTTATGATATCTTAAGGAATTTATAGCCCTTTGATCCATAAATAAGGACCTCTATTAGAGGTGTCATGTGTTTAAATATAAATAACGATTCGTTGTTGGATGTCATGATCTCTGATGTGATCTTTAAACAATCAAATTTGTATTATAATCTTGATTCAAGAATAGTTTATCCTACCTTTGCAAAATGTATCGCTTGTTTTAAAAATGGAAATATATTTAATTTGGTGACAATATATCATTTATTGTACAGATTTATGAGGACTGTTCAACAGGATGCAAGTCCCGTTTGCCTAGTTCTAGTGCGAGAGGAATTCGGAATATTAAAATAATTAGCTGGAATATAGTTAATATTTACCAATTTATGATATTTTAAGAAATTAATAGACACATGATCCATGAATAAGGACCTCTATTAGAGGTGTCATGAGTTTAAATACAAATAGCGATTCGTTGTTGGATGTCATGATTCTTAATGTGCTCTTTAAAAAATCCAATTTATATATAGTCTTGATTCAAGAATAGTTTATCCCCCCTTGCAAAATGTATGGTTTTTAAAAATTGAAATATATTTAAGTTGTTGACACATATATTATACAGATTTATGAGGTATGTTCAACAGGATGCAAAATTATAATAATTAAAATGATTAGCATGACATTAGTTAATATTTACCAATTTATGATACTTTAAGGGATTTATAGCCATATGATCCATAAATAAGGATCTCCATTAGAGGTGTCATATGTTTAAACGATTCATTGTTGGATGCTCTTTAAACAATCAAATTTATATGTAATTTTGATTCAAGAATAATTTATCGTACCTTTGCAAAATGTGTGTTTTTTTCTAAAAACATTAAAATATGATTAAGGTTTTGACAATATATAATTTATTATACAGATTTAAGAGAACTGTTCAAAAAAGGATACAAGTTTGTCTTGCTCTAGTGTAAGAGGAGTTCTGAATATTAAATTAATTAACGTGACTATAGTTAATATTTACCAATTTAAAATATTTTAAGGAATTAATAGCCATATAATCCATAAATAAGGATCTCTATTATAACCACCCTCTTATTCGTTACCCATTCAACTTTTATTTTTTAATGTATTTATACTGCTATGAATTAATAACAGTTAATTAGTCTATTTATGTGTTTGAAATTTCAAAAGCATTCAATTTTAAAATGCCAATCATTCAGAAAATCAATCAATTATTTATTAACATATGATCTTTTCCAAAAGTTATACGTTATTTTTTAGCTTTCAAAACAGATATGATAAATGTTTTCTGTTAAAATTAGAAACAAGCCCACAAATCATGTTAAAAGGACAGAATTGTAAGCCTCTCTTGAATTTTCTCTTGTCTTTTAGGGTTTCGATGCTTATTCAACCATAGCTTGTGTAGTAGCTTAAGCGTACTGATTTTTGTGCTGAGCTATATAGATATATATATGTATTTATAGAAGTTATATATATGTACATACATATATTTATATAAAAGAAAGAAAAATCTTAAATCTTCAGCTTGACCACAGCGTAAAGAATTTATAAAACGAGGTGCTTTATTAAGAAAGATTTTTTTGCATAAAATAATAATTAAATATGTAGAAATATTTTTCAAAATCATATTTTATATTTAAAAGTTTTTTAGAATTTAAAGTATAAATTATTTGTTTTCCTAAATAGTAATAATATTCTTCTTAATAATTTTGTAAAGTTATTTCACAAAACTCTCATTGGTGGATTTATTGAACTGAATTTTATCTGAAGATTAACACTATAGATTAACATACAAAGGCATATATCAATCTAGAACTGCTTCAAATCTTGTTATGTGTATAGGTTCCATGAAAAAAAAAATAATAATTTAGTGAAAATATATAATATTCTCTAATTAATTCAGTTTAAAAAAATGATTCAGTTTTATTTAATAATAATTCAATTTTAAAACTCGTTTCTATTTGTGCCAGTTTTGAATTGAGACATTACAAATTAGATAACACTTTTAAGATAATTATCAGAGAAATATCGTGTTTTCGTGATCTCACATGCCTTAAAACAAATTTATTTTTATCAATATGTGACAATGTCCTTTTATAGATATTTTATGCTTTAATAATACTGTATTTTATTTTATTTTTAAATTTAGAAATATTATAAGAAAATGTCCTTATGTTTTAAGTAAAATTAAAATTGTTGGAAATTTTTATGTATATAATTTTTTTTTATGTATAAAAAATTTTTAAAAAGAATTGTGATATTTTTAAATTGAGTTTTTTAACACAATTTATTTAAAAAAAAAAAAAAACTGAATTAATTTGAGGCCACTAGATGGCAGCACCATATCGATAGATTATCGGTTTAATTGTTTAATCTCTTACAAAAAATATAATTCTTATGCATGTAAATAATTTTTTATAATGTTATAATATAAATTAGAAAATTTTTATTTAAATGTATTGATGCAAACTTTTATAAGAAAAGGAGTAATTTGTTAAAAAGATTCACAAATCACAAGAACAACAATTATTTATTTTTAAAGGTATATTGGAAATACTTTCCATACACAAATCTAACATTTTATGAACAAATAAGTCAAAAATTTCTCTACATATAATAATCTACTAGGAAATATCTAAACAAAGGTAAAGGACTTCTTGTAAGGAACAGAAATCTGAAACAGTGTATTTCTTTTTTTTTTTTCTTTTTTACAATTATGAAGGTATCTGATACATTTCAGTATCGAGGAAACAAAGTTAAGTGGACAATATGAACTAGACTTCTGTTTTCACATTGATAGTGTTTTACAGAAGAAAACATCCAACATATAACAAATGAATGCATCACAACATTACTACAAGAGATAACACTTAGTTACCGGGAGCTATTATATACAATAAAAAACATGAATTTCATAACAATAAATGGTGCATGTTGATTGCAACAGCAGGTGTGTTATTTACGTAACAGCATTTAGACTAGAATCAATAAATTCATTATACCTCAAGCAATAAATTAATATTTTCATAGTATTCACGTTAATAGATTTCTGAATATGGAGGTAAGGCTATACCTGCCCTATGAGTGTTATTTATATATAGGTTAACATACAATTAAATATTGGTTGCGTGCTAAGAAATCCCACCTACGTAGATTGTGGTAACATGTATGCATGCTTCTTTTATTTATACATCAAACTAGTTATAATTACGAGTATTATATTAACTTCCATATATTTAGCCAGTTATTAGTAGAACAAGAAGTTGTCAGAATTGCATTCTTAGATATTGCATAAATTTAAACTATAAATCAATGATATTTGTCTCTGAAATTAATATAATTATATTTGCATTGTGAAGAAATTGCGTGATTATTTTTAAAGACAAGGATAAAATTTTAAATTTTCAAAATTTACAATAATATTTCTTGAAAATACAAAGTTGATCATAAATAAAATTTAAGGATCAAGGATAAAAAAAATATGCAGCAACTAAAATTTAAATATGCTGCAATATAAATAGTAACTAAAATTTCAGAAAAGCATTAAAGAAGAAAATTCATTAAAATATAATAAAGGAGACTATAGAATACTAGTGAATAAAATTTCTAAATAACATTTTTAGAAATTACATTGAAATCAGCACAGATATAAACAAATTTAGGCGAAGATTTATAATTGAATAATCTAGTTTCAATTTAAAAAAAATAGAATCATTTTAATACTTTTATCTTTCTTTTTGATATATAGATGGCGCCACGAAATATTAAGAAATTTCAGCATAGAGGTTAAGTATTGAAAAAAAGAGCTTTTATTAAACTTAGAAGTTGATTCGAGCAAAAGATGAGGAATTAAAAGAAGATAAAAGTGGTACATTTTTACTTAATTAATTTATTTATATGTTAATACAGTTAAAAACAGGCCAGTTACCAGTTCAAATGTTAGAATAGAAATAATAATAAAAATTTATATATAAATGTAAATTCTAGAAACTCAAACCAAAACCTTACTATAAAGACCAAGTTAGCAAATCCTTTACTTTCTATTTTACTAAAATAAAAGAAATCAATATAAGAATTTTGAAGACATCCTTTTTTTTACAATAGTATACACCAGATGACAGCACTATCCAAAAAAAGAAACGAACTGGATCAAGGATAAGAGGGTATTCTTATTCGCCTGCCTGTTAGCTAGCCAGAGTTTTTGTATTTATATTTCAATTGAATTATGAATAATGTTTCGCTAACTCTATGGAAAAAATTTAACTTCAAATTTTTTAATTTAATTAAAATATTTGTTTATTTTGTTAGAAGATATTTTTATAAAATGTATAAATTTATAATAAAAATTTTTTTTATGTGACCCAAAATAAAACAATTAAAAATTTAGAAAAAGAATTTAATTTCTCATGGTTTTTATAGAGACAGAAGATGAAATGTATTTTTATATTATATATTCAAAGGTTTTCAAGTATTCCACGAATAACAACACCATTTATTCATTTGTGAAATAGAAAGAATCCAGTACCTAAAATGTTATTAAAAAGTAAACATAATTGCATCTAAGATTAATAAAAAATGCTCGTTTTAAAGGAATCCTTCTGAATTAAATTTTACAAGAAAGAAACTTTAATGACATTATGTTGAAATTCAAATTTCTTTTCCATGCATTTCTTATATTTTGGGAATAATTAAAATTTCATCAAAATTTTGTAATGGTAAATTCGAAGGAGGAAGTATATTCTATTTTAAAATTTGAAGATTAATTTTCTTAGTGTAATGTTTGTGGATTTTAAATTAACAATGTATATACATAACTATTCTATATTAATCTTTGCTTATAAAACTGTTTTAGATAGCTAACATCAGAATTTTTAAGTTTATATATTTTGGTTAAGAAATATATTTTAGTTATAGGATACATTTTTGAAAGTTTTATTTAAAAATTCGACCAACGAAGTTTAAATTAACTAGAATAATTAAAATGAAAATAACGTGAAAACAAGAAATAAACTGTAAATAGGTTGTAGCTTTTTAAGCAATTTTGTCATCACATACATCAGATATTGGTGAAAATGTTTTTTTTTTTTGGACTATAAATATGATTATTGAAAATTATGTATATTTTTGGTTTATTGAAAAGAATTTTAAATTGAAGTGTGCAAGGGAAAAAAAAAAAGTAATAACTAATTTTATATTAAATTCGTATGAAAAAACATCTTACACTAAAACAATGTCAAAAATGAACCTGTATCCTTTGTAACAAATAAAAGAAGAAAACATTTGAAAGGCCTGCTCTGGTAATTTAATCTAATTGAAATTCATTTCTTAATTAGTATTTTTATAGATAATTTTATAGTAAAAGGGAATTTGCAAAACAGCAAATCTTTTAAAGGCAAAATGAAAAGTTTCTAAAACAAATTAATTCAAAACTTCTGTTGGTGTTTATTACTTAAATGAGTCTTGCATCAATTTAGAAAACATCTTTTTTTTATTACAAAATGTTATTATCAATTTATTTGAAGTTATATCATAGTAGTTATAGATTGTAATTTTATTGAATATATATTTACATTTTTAAGGAGCATATTTCTAAAATACTTTAATTTATTTTTCATAATTAAGTTTGCAAAAATAAAAATGCCACAAAGCTGAAATTTAAAAAACAAACAGTTTAAATAAAATACAACATAGAAACTGACTGCAGGACTCTTGTACAAAAACAAAAGCTGACGTAAGGTCTTAAAAATTATTTTACTTCTTAAAAAACTCATACACAGGCTAATTTTATGTGTATAATAGACTTTTCATTATCCTACCTAATAATAATACTAGATCAAGAAGATAAATTCTTTATTAAATGAATTCAACACATTTCTGATAAAAGAATTCATTTTTTCTAATTAATAAATATTTTTTAACCGTTCTCAATAACGAAAATAAAAACTGGTCCATAGAGTAGCAATACATGTCTACTAAAATTTTTGTCCTTTGCTTAACCTGGCTGATTAAGTTTATGTGTTAAGCTTATTAATAAGATAGAAAATATGGCATTTTCATTTTTTTAAAATCAATATTTAATTTTAATTTAAGAATATATTATTGATAATAAAAAGACTAATATCTTGACTTGACTTTTAACCGTGGAACTCTTTTAGATGTATAATTGAATAATTTTTTTTTTTTTTTTTTTTTTTTTTAATAATTTCTGAAAAAAAAAGTAGTTATTTCTTTTACCAGATAAATGATGTATTCATCGAGCAGACGAGTGGTGTTGTGTTTTAAGAGGAATTTTACTGTTCCTCTTACATAAACTATAAAAATAAAATATAAACATCAACAGTGAATAGATTCAGTAGAAGAAAAAAATAATTAGCAAAAACAGAAGTAAAAATACTTTATCTACTCCACAACAGACGGATGATCATCAGCAAATAGAAAATCTCTACAATATACATCAACAAAACAAATGAGTATTGATCATATAGAAACAATTTTGAATTAAACATAACATATGCACTAAAGCTTTAAAATATCTCCGAGTATTATAGCAACTCCAAATAAGCACTTTCAAATGACAAAGTAAAGCTATGTAAATGAGTGTTATAAATCTTTCAACTAGCACATATAATACAAAAGAAAGAAAAAAGCTATTTTCCACTCTTCACTGAAAGAGTATTGAACTCATGCACATCCACTTTTTATTTTATTTTATTTTTACAGTTTCTGATATCATTCAGAATTCCTACATAAATTTAAGATTTGAGTTTCTTTAAACAACAATTAATAATATTCAATTTATACAAAACCTACAGCATCTGTAAAGATACTTTTTTTTATTCTAAGATTGGATTGCAGTGTTAGGAATGTGTTATGTTTTCACATAAACGAAAATGAACTGCCTATAGATAAACCGGCTATTTCATCCAAAAAACAGTTTCCTTTGAAAAAACACATCATTTTAAAATTATCTTTACTGTTCTGTATGATGGTTTCTTTTAAATTAAGTTTTCTTTCATGTCACTTGACAGATGGTTAAAATTAAAAGAAGAGAAAAAAAATTTTTTTTTTTTAAATATATTATTGCTCTGAAATTAAAATTCACACAGTATATGTAAATGATTTAAATAACTTTTATATACATCTATGTCAGTGGTGTTAAATCTTTTAACCTCCTTAAGTCATGCATATAATTATCTGATTTAATCATCAAGTCAAAAAAAAGTTAATTAATAATCTAAAATATCAACAATGATAAATAAGCAAAAATGACATAACATAATCCTTGATTTCTTTTAGTGTAGAGTCTCTTTACATCACTAAAAAGACCAAGGAATTTTAATGACTTAAAATAAGAAATATTTTAGGAAATAAAAATAAATGTAGATTGGTATTGAAATAAAATAAAAAATTCACAAGTTCATTATTTTTATATATAAATAAAACTTTTAAAAATAAAACAAATTCATTTCAATGTTTTAAGGAAATTCATGATTTCATATTGGGCCACATTTAACAAAGAAATTTTAATGAATTAAATAAGAAATATATTAGGAAATAAAAATAAGAAATGTAGATTGGTATTGAAACAAAAATAAAAAATTCATTAGTTCATTATTTTTATATATCAATAAAACTTTTAAAAATAAAACAAATTCATTTCAATATATTTTAAGGAAATTTATGATTTCATATTGGGCCACATTTAATAAAGAAATTTTAATGACTTAAACAAAGAAATATATTAAAAAATAAAAATAAGAAATGTAGATTGGTATTGAAACAAAATAAAAAAATTCATTAGTTCATTATTTTTATATATAAATAAAACAAATTCATTTCAATATTTTAAGGAAATTCATGATTTCATATTGGGCCACATTTCACAAAGAAATTTTAATGACTTAAATAAGAAATATATTAGGAAATAAAAATAAGAAATGTAAATTGGTATTGAAACAAAATAAAAAAATTCATTAGTTCATTATTTTTATATATAAATAAAACAAATTCATTTCAATATTTTTTAAGGAAATTCATGATTTCATATTGGGCCACATTTAACAAAGAAATTTTAATGACTTAAATAAAATATATTAGGAAATAAAAATAAGAAATGTAGATTGGTATTGAAACAAAATAAAAAATTCATTAGTTCATTATTTTTATATATAAATAAAACTTTTAAAAATAAAACAAATTCATTTCAATGTTTTAAGGAAATTTATGATTTCATATTGGGACACATTTAACAAAGAAATTTTAATGACTTAAATAAGAAATATACTAGGAAATAAAAATAAGAAATGTAGATTGGTATTGAAACAAAATAAAAAAATTCATTAGTTCATTATTTTTATATATAAATAAAATTTTTAAAAATAAAACAAATTCATCTCAATGTTGTAAAGGAAATTTATGATTTCATATTGGGTCACATTCACAATAGTTGGTTGGGAACCAAGAAGAAAGCGATTTAAGTTATTTCTACATGCATATATAATATGAATTAATAAATTATGTTTTGAAAGTATCACATTCGACATCTAACTTTAAAGTATAGACAATAAGACCAGCAAACTTAAAGGATGCAATGGAATAATTTACAATGGAATTTTAAGTTCAATACATTACGTATAACAAGTATTATATTCAAATGATTCAATGTATTTTGTCATACATATTTTTTTTAAAAAGAATTCAGGGCTGAAGTAATGTGTTTTTGGAAAAGAAACAAAGAATTCAGAAATAAAAAGAATTCAGTTTTATCTATTTTTCAATTAAAAAAATATAATTTCATTTATTTATTATTTTGTAATGCTTGGAGGAAAAAAAAAGGTGGTAAATTTTTTTTATAATAAATAAGTCAGAAAAGTTTACCAAATTGATATCACGGTTACAGCTAGGTATATGAAATACTGCCATAAGCATAAAAAAAAGATATCACTCTAAAAAATTCATTTACACCTCTGATTCTTTATACGAAAGTATTCCAAATCATTCCCAAAAAATCAGCATTAATTATTTACACTTATAATATATATAAGTATTATAACATAAGTATTTTTACAGTGATTCGTGACGAAATAAAACGAATAAATTTAAGTAACATAATTAAAATTCAGAAAAACTTTCTTCAACTTATTAATATATTTTTAAAACTACAATTAAAAAAAATAATTTCTCTGGTTTTTTTTTATTTTTATTTATATTTGTAGGTAATAAATAAACCAGTTCAAATTTTGTAAACTAATTCAGTAAGTAAATATTTTTATCAGGAGAAAGATTGTAATTTCAAACTATCCTATTCATATGCGAGACAAATGAATAATTAAATGTTATTTGTGGAAATGGATATTTTTACCTTACAGAAATCTATGATTTCATTTATAATTTTTCGCCAAGCAATTTAATTAAAATACATTTGATATAATTAATGATCATAAAGTTAACGTAACAACTTTCCCACTTTATCCAGAAAACCCACTTTCCCATATTATCCAGAAAACTGAGAAGCAATATTTACTTTCGATAGTTGTTCCTATTATATATTAAAAAAAAAAAAAAATCTCTATGCTGTTTTGGTTGGAACATTTTGATCTAACTATTAAAATTTCTGCCAGAAATACTCTTATTAAATTTATTATTACATAAAGCGAGTTTATATAATAATTTAATTCTTATAATGTAATTTTAATTATTATTTTGATACATATCAGATGAACTGTTACACTGCTATTTATTGTAATTGAGATGACGAAAAATTCGAATTTATTGTAAATGATATAATGAATAATTGAATTTATTGAAATTGAAAAGACGAATAATTGAGAATTTATTGGAATTGAGTAGACGAATAATCGAATTTGTTTCAATTGAGTTGACGATTCGATAAATAATTCTAACTATCAACATCTTTCAAATAAAACAGCATGTACTTAATTTTAAATGCTATCATACATTGAGGTATCTCCTACATAATTCATTAATGAATTCAATTTATTTTTCTGTTCCACATCTTCAAAGTAGAGGATGAAAAAACATTAAGGCCACTAAGTAATTCATTAGTATAATATTTTGCACAGTTTGGATAGATGTGAGATGAATGCTTACAGTGCGACATACATGAGGTGATTGTTACTCATTAAAACTGAGCGATGATCTAACATTTGTTGAATAATCAAAAGAATAAATGCTATTTAAATAAAACAGCATGGATTTTCAAAATTTAAAATGCTACATTTCACTAAAGTAGGGAAAAAAAAAAAAAAAAAAAAAAGGAAACAAGGAAATGGTAAGGCCACTACAGTAATTCATTAAAACATTAAATGATCATTTTTCTGTTTCACATCTTGAAGATATAAGATCAAAAAAAACATTAAGGCCGCTAAGTAATTCATTAATGCATAACCTTCCCTTGTTTTTCATACACGTGAAACGAACGTTTACAGTACAATGTAGATGAGGCGATGTTTGCAATTATTAAAATGGAGATGACTAAATATTTGTAAAATAGCCAAACGAATTAACTCGACAAGAATAAAATAGCGTCGATTCTAAATTTGAGCTCGCACTACAGTAGAAAAAAGAAAAACTGGTAACAGAAGAGAAACAGCTAAGACCAATAGTATTTCCTTATTAATTATCACAGAATCTAAAGAACAGGGAAATTGCAGAGGGCAATTTTCAATTAGTCAATACATTAAAAAGTAATTTAAGAAAATACAAGGATTAGCAAAAATATTCTTTGGTCTTCAAAATATTTTTCGGAAAAAAGAGGCGAGATGAACTACACATGATTTTGAAATGGTCGTAAGTCTTATGATGCCATTTAATATGAAAACAACGTGATTTAACATAATGCAATAATTATTTTTGTCATTCTACATACAATTATTTGATTGATTTATTGCACTTCTTTTGATTTAGAGTCCTATCTATACAAATATAGATTTCTCGTATACATTGAGAATTCATTTCTAGATTAAAAAGTACGACAGCCTCAGTCAACAATAACTAATAGCTAAAAAATTGAACTTTCTAAACGAGAATAAAAGTAAGATTTATAGAACAGAACTTCTAAGCAACTAATCTATTTCATTCAGTTTAAACAATTTGCAATTTATCGCTTAAGATATTTTTGGTGTTCTTTATTGGCAGATGTCGTTTCTAATGGCACTGAATGCTTCAATTATTAGAATGCTTGACATTCGATGTACAAATTTTGAATCTCTGGATGAGCCTTTTCATTACCAAAAATCACAACTTTAACTGTATCTACGAAATAATCGATTTAAGAGGTAAATATCTTTGATATAAGTTTTTGAACCGTAATTTAACTTTTATTATTCACGGCTATAAATGTTAAATCGTTTTATTTAAATACAGATAAATATGCCTTTAAACAAGCATGCGGTTTAAGTACACATTAAAACAAAGGCAATTATTGAAGGGATAGTAGGGTTAGTAAGCTATATTATCACAAAGAAAACCTTTAATTTGCTTAAAAGGAAAAATATTTTCTTTATCAATGGGTATAAGAAGTATGATCACTTTGTAATTTCAATTATTAAGATTTGTCTATAAAAGTTACATTTTGGAGTGAAACAATTGAAAAGGAATATTAATGAAAATTCTTGGAAAGAAACGTTGGAAGAACGATGTGCTTTGTGGTATTTTTTATCCTTGCTTTGTGATATTTTAGCTTTGCTTTTGCGGTATTTTAGCTTTGCTTCGTGGTATCTTATAATTCAATTTTTCAATAATACCGAATGATCTTCGTAAAATTTTGTAAAAAATAAATATTTGTAAAAATAATACTCGAAAAGAAAATAACGCTTTGAGTATAATAAATAGTCTCCCTTAACGGTGCATTGTGTGTATATCCTTAAAAGGCTTGTGAAAATGTTTAGAGAATTTTCAGTTAGTTGAGAGTAACATTTTTCGTATCATAAATATTATGATTTTTTTGAGATTTGTTAGCTTTCTCTGGAAGCGATTTATTTCATAAAAAGTAAGCTATTGCAACGTATATGCACCAATATTACTGTACATTTAACAACATCTAAGAACAATATATCAATACTTTTTCAAAGTCAGTAATCATACATTAGTATTAATAAATAACAGCATCAATGTCTGCCTACCAATTAATTACAAATATAAATAAATTATCTTCTCAAGTCGAGAATTGTCAATAAAATATACGTCAAATTAATATTAAAAATGAGTATTAATTAAATTAAAATTTAAATATAAAGTATTCAATTCATTGATCGAAAGGAACCATCAGACAGTATTCGAAGTGTTCATTTTTTTTAAAGTTTAAATGAAGAAAAAAACTTTGAAAGCTGTGTGTACGATTCTCAGCATTCAATTTGAAAGTGTTTCGAACCCCAAGAGCGATATTGAAATACATTAAAGCATGCATGAGCAAGAAGTTGAAAATATCACCGCTTAGCTTCGTGGGAATTTTTAGGATTTCTATTTATTTTAGAGTGTACTTATTCACTATACCAGTAAATATTTAGCAAGTTCATCCAACTCGACCAGCAATCGTAAAATTCAATCATATAATATAACCATAACAATTGAAATGTAACCCAAAGAGTGCTAAGCACACCTACAATACTCACGCTTTGAAATATATACAATTCATGAGAGGTCAATAGGTTATTCAGATTGCAAGTGAATTAAAATAGAAAGCTCTCAAATCACGTTAGCTCTGGCCAAGGGAAAAAATGTACTGGCCACGAGGTGTTGTGTTTACTCTGTTTTTTTCCCCCTCTAAAACAATATTTAATTCCCGTCATTTTGGCAAATATTTCTGGTAACTCATGTACTTTTTAAATCATGTCGCGTGTCTGAATTCCAGACACTATTACTAGAGAGGCTAGAATGTGATTGAGGTTACATAATCATGAGAGCACCAGAGGTAAGTTATGGTAACTTCCAGCCAAGTCTAATTAGCTGGTAACATCATTTTTGTCCGTACAACTTATATTTTGCAAATTGGCAGCTAAATTGAGACGTTTACATTTAGCTCGTCTGTTCTTAAACCAGAACTGAATATTTTTGGGTTCGAGTTTTGGGAATTTCTGTCTGTATTGCATGCTGTTGAGCTCTTGCGTGAAACGTACAATCTGGCTATGAGAAGGATGAGTATTAGCTGAAAACCATTGTTCTAGTCTCGGAACTTCGGAAACTGGGTCGATGAAGGTTCGGTTCCTTTTCCTTCTTTCCTCCAAACGTCCCAGAACACGGCCAGGATAATTTCCGGAACCTTGACGATCTGCTTCTCCTTCCTGAGATACCAGACTATCATTTCCAGAGACACCCCCATTCTGCTGCATGGTCTCGCCGTAATCTTCCCTGATACCAGGTTCGTCAATTGTCATGCTTATATCTTCCATGACGTCAACTTCCTCATCACCACTATCACTAGATTCAATGGAATGTTCACTACTGAGTCTCTTGGTTCTTCTTTGATCCTCAGCTCTATCTGAGGCTCGACGTGCTCTAGGTCACCCATGGGACTATAGCTGTGACAGCGACGCACGGAAAGGTCCAGTGTGTGAACATTATCTGAATCGTCCGAGCTGTTTGCTTGGGACTCAGAATGACTCTCGCCACCACTAAACCTCTCCCCTTCATTTTCATTAGATGGTCGACAACCACTCTGTTCGGACACCAGCGACCGACTTTCTCCCCGCCGTCACCGCAAGGGCTACGAACCCCGTTACTCTCAGAGCAACACTTCTGCTCAGCCCTTTTTTATGAGCAGCACGCGCGTTCTTAAACCAGTAAACTACATTGTTCACATCCAAAGGTTTTCGACCCCTTCGAGATTCCAAAGAGTTCAGCTCTCTGACATACTGCTGAATCTGCAGCCGCGAAGGGTGCTGATTCTCAGCAAACCATCGATGCAACTTCGGGAGCTCGAGTTCCGGATCGAAAGAAGTTCGAATGCGAGTTCGACCCTGTGATTGGGGTCCTGTTATGGCGACTCTAGAAACCAAGTCTTGAGGGCCACTATGGGGGTGGGCTTCCAGAGACTGTTATGGTTTCGCCAGGTGGTACAATGGCCGGGTGATGAGGATGGTGATGATGGAGATGCTGTTGTTGTTGTTGCTGCTGCTGTTGTTGCTGATGCTGTTGCTGCAACAGCGCAACTTGTCTGCAATGCTGGAAAAACTGTTGGAGATACCACTGGTCGAATTTTTTTCTTGTTTCATCCGGTATGTCACACTCAAGACGGCCTTTCGTCAGAGCCTGGAGTACACTCTAAAATAAAGAATACATACATAAAAATAATGTTTACTTATAATAAAATTTTAAAAATTTAGTAAAATACTTATAATTTCCGAAACACACATTTTTCTTTTATAACTATTATTTCATCCAAAAGCACTCTTATTATTAAAAATAACACAATATTTAAAAATAAGTTCAAAAAGTTTAATTCATTATAATTTCTCATTGCATAAAAAAAAAAAAAAAAAAACAAAAAAAAAAGCACTCTAGTTCGTAAAGAGAAGTAATTAAAAAAGAATTCTAAGTAAATTTTAATATCTCAACTAATATTTAATATACGATTAACAGTACGATACAAAAATATTTATAAATATCTACGCACCAACAATTTGCAATATATTCACAGACAATCCTATTCTATTACAAAAAAAAAAAAATATTTATTAATCAAACAAAACAAATTTTATGAATTTATTTATTATGTCTCAAATATTAATTCTTTTCCTCTTCATATATATATATATATTAATATATTAATATATTGATACAAAAAACTTTAATTTAACATGTTAAATTTGTCAATCAGATATTTAAAGAAAAATATATTTTTTCATTAATTTTTTTTTTACTAACACGATAATAATTTATGCATAGAACAACGAAATATTATTTATTATTGAAAGCATAACTTCATTTAACATTTGATTTTTAATAAAATTGAAGTTAGAAAAAAAAAAAACATTAAGCATAATTTTGTTTCTAATTCAGAAAATACAAATACATTGATATATATATATATATATATAATTTATGAATATAAACATGGAAATGCCAAAGTTATTTATATACTTAAAAAGTAACATTTTGTTCAATATCTTGCTTTATTTCCTCGCTTCTATAATATATTACTTTTATGCAACATCGTTAAAATATTTCTATTTAATCCTCGAGCGAAATGCAACAGTTTGTACAATGTTTTTAAGTTTTTAACCTAGAAATCAATATTATATCATTAAGTGAATTTTGAATAGCATTTTCCTAGATTTCTACCCTAGACAGCATTCAAAGAACTAAAAATCAATAATATTTTTATGATGTTGACATTTAATTAAAACACTTCATCCAGTGGCGTAATAATAGGGTAACGAAATGAGTAAATTGCCACAGGTCTAGGGCCGAGCAGAGCTATGAGTACAGGAAAGGTCTTAAATTATTATTACAAAATAAAGGAAAATTTATTAATTCTGTATTCAATAAATGTAAGTTACTAAAGAGAAAAAAAATGTGTCAAGTTTTTGAATGTACACTATCTGGAAGGAAGTGACGGGACACCCCTTGAAAAGTAGACAATACAGCTGACACATGCACAATAATAGGTATCACGTGTCAGCCATATCCTATAAATACTCTGTGGAGTCGACTAGAGTTGTTTTTGTCAAGATGCCGCCACGGGAAGAGTTGTCTGAGTTCGAGAAAGGTGTGTTGGATTTGGATTGCATCTTGCCAAGGTGTCAATTAGGGAGATATCCCGTCTCCGTAACTGCTCAAAATCAACTGTAGCACGTGTTGTGTGTGTCGCTACAAGACAGAGCGACACTGTCAAGAACAAACCCCGAAGTGGACGACCTACAGTTCTCACCAGCAGGGACCGGCGGGTGCTCGGCAGGGAGATTCGAAGTAACCGTCAAACATCCATGGATAACATCGCTAATGTTTAGACAAGCCACAGGTGTGGCCGTTTCGACCAAGACTCTTCGTATCGAGGCCCATAAGTTAGGTTACACTGGACGTTCGGCGGCCCATAAGCCTTTGATTACGAAAACCAACAAGAAAGCGCGCCTTCGATGGGCCAAAGACCACCGTACTTGGACTCTGGATGACTGGAAACGCGACCTTTGGAGTGACGAGTCACGATTTACCCTCTTCCGTTCCGATGGACGTGTTTGGGTATGGCGTTTACCAGGAGAACGCCTTTTGCCCGAGTGTGTCGTCCCAACTGTAAAGTTTGGTGGAGGAGGATTGATGGTATGGGCCTGTTTCTCCTGGTATGGGGCTGGCCCACTGGTGAAGGTTGATGGTGCATTGAATGCCGATAGATACTGTGATATTCTCGACAATCATGTCCTTCTTACCTTGTGGGCAACGTACGGTATGGATGATTGCTGGTGTCAAGACGACAACGTAACATGCCATGTTGCAAGGAGGACTCTTGATTGGTATGTGAACAACAACGTTAAACGCATGGAGTGGCCGGCGCAGAGCCCTGATCTTAACCCAACTGAACATCTCTGGGACGGTGGACCGTCGGTTGAGGGCCTGCACCCCACTCCCCAAAAGCAAGCCTGAACTATGGAACTTCCTGTTAAACATTTGGAAGGAAATTCCTCTTGCCACTAAGGCTAATTTAGTGGAAAGCATACCTAGAAGGGTTGCAGCTGTGATCGCAGCCAAAGGAGGCCCTACCTCCTATTAATTTTAATAAATATGGGTTTATGTCGTTTTTAGTGTCGTGTCCCGTCACTTTCTTCCACATAGTGTATTAATTTATATGAAAAATATATCGCATCTGGTAGTAATGGAAATAGTTACGTACCGGTAATCCCGATGCTATTGACTTCCTCGATTTCTGATTCGAGAAAAGTACTTACAAAAACAAAAGTGGGTATTCTCGCTGCCACCCATGTGTCCCTGGGACATTTTAAATTTACTTGTTATGCAATTTCTCTGATTCTTGAATAGGTACATACAAAATTAAAAAGTGGGAATCCTCGCTGGCAAGTCAGGAACGTTCATAAAGCGGAGAAGTCCCTTGTTTCGCGGATTCTCCATGCACTAATATTATCTTACTTTTTTGTTTCATCGGATCTGCGATCAGTCGTAAAGTTAATTAGTTGATTGTGGAAATAGTGATATAATTTTAATTCAATACCACCTTTAAATTAAAAGTTCAAAGTATCAACCACAAATAATACGTATTTTAGGCAAGACTTTCTTAAAAAAAATACAATGATGATACCTTGCATTAAGGAGCCCCCATTCGAAATATAGTATAATTACACCACTGACTTTATCCATAAATATTCAGTAAAATATGAAACTTTTATAACATAAATATATAAAATAAATACATTTGTATTTTATATTTACATTTAATAAAGAAATGAAATCTATACAGTAACAGTTATATAGGTAAAATTTTTGTGAACAGTATCACCTCTCATTCAGTTCATCAATAATTAACCGCAAAATAGCTTTTATATCATAAAATTATACTACTTTAGAAGAGTGGTTAGCACCCGTATATTTTATCCATAAATCAGCATAACTAATCTGCATTATAAAAATGGATGTATGCTTACATGTCCGTATTTTCCAGCATAACTTAAAATCTACAACACTTAAAGTCTTAATTTCTTTTTTTCACTGAATTCATCACTCCTTTATTTGGTGCCTAATATTTAGTGAATAGTGTTTGGTGTTCCAGATTTTCAACAAATGAAGGATGTAAACAATTTGAAAAATTATTTTTTTATCAAACAAAAATCTTATTTTGTGTCTAGCGTTATCTGATATCGTAATTGCTACGTCTATAAATTTTATGTCTCTATAAATTTCCTTCAAATCAAAATGGTAAAAACTCTGAAGTATAAGCGACTCTATTCTTTTTTTTGGATATATTTTTAGTTTGTTTCAAAATTCTTTTATTTATAAATAGTTATTCAAAATAATTTTCCTTTACAAATTGCAAATGATAATTTGTATTTTCACCGATATTTTTCTAATAAAATTTGCCTAACTCAAAGATGTTTTATTTTAAGTTGCAGAGTCACATCTGCTAATATAAGATATTTTTAAAAATAATTTCTGTGAACCACATAATAATAAAACAAGTTCATTTTATAACATTCGCTTCTTTGTACAAACCACGTCCTAACAGAAATTTTTTTTTATAATACCTATAAGAACCATTTTCAATTAATTGCTATTTTGTTAAACGAATTATTTAAATTTAATATAATTAAGACTCGTAAACATTAGTTTATTTTTCAAATTGCTTTCCAAATTAATAGTGAAGTTTGTGAAATGTTAAATATTTCTTCATTTTTAAAGTTGCATAAGTATCTGGTAGTAAAGTTAAAAAAAAAAAAAATCGAATATATACATTTTTAATTTTGCAAATACCCATGAAATATAAATTCATAAAAACCTTATTGTTATGACATTTTATAAGCTCCTTGGGTGAGTTAGACTGCGTTTTTATCTAGTGTTCAAAAATGCATGCGTGATTTTTAAAATACACCTAACGAATAAATGTTAGTATGAACATTTATTTAAAATGAGTTTAAACAAATTCTTATAAAAAAAACTTGGAAGTAAATCAGTTTTAGTCATGTATTACTTTTACAGTTGAAAATTATTGTATAAAAAACCCCCATCAAACAAAACTTTTAAAAATAGGGATCAGTCCAAGAAAGCTTAATACGTATTGTTTTCTAACTCCAATTTTTTCCATCACAAGGAGTTCCAAATTAAGAAATGCTAATCGTAAAGAAAAAGTGAAATCTAGCACGGAATATATGGCCTTCTACACAAATCGTGAAAATTCTCATATTATTGGCAAAGAGTATTTAAGTAATAATATTACTCAAATTCTATTTAGACTAACATATTTCAAAGCCAGTATGTGGCCATTTATTTAAAAATGGTAAACAAATTCTTATTAGCCACTTGGATGTAATCAGTTTTAGTTATTAGTACATTCACAGCTGAAAATCACTGTATTATAATTCTTTGAAAAAAAAAAAACAACAACATAAAATGAAACTTTAAAAAATAAGGATCAGTCCAAAAGAAAAAGAATTAATACGTATTGTTTTCTTAAGTGCAATCTTTGATAACATAAGGAGTTATATATGGTCTTCTATATACATATTGTGAAAAATTCCCGTATTATTGGCAAAGTATTTAAGTAAAAATATTATTTAAAAATTCTATTTAGACTAACAGATTTCAAAACCAGTCTGGAACGAAAATTAACATTTAGCAATACGAGTTTTATTAACTGTGCTATTTCAGATTTCCTGTAATGCCTTTTCTTGGTGTTGACTAAAATCAAACTATTATGAAATTCAATCATTTCATATTCGTATCTAGAGATTGATAAAAAGATTCCATCTGTATTAAAAAAAAAAAAATACTATTTAATTTCTAGTTTTCTGAAATGGAAAATATAGTACACATTTATTAAGGTAATTGATAATATTAAACGAACTAATTTCGTTAAAAGTTTGCACTGGGTTAAGAATCTCCCCATACATCAACTTTAGTTTTTCATCTCAAAAACTATGATCAAGTCTATGTTCAGTTAACTAAAAGTCTATGTTCAGTTCGCCTCATTATTTATTATTTTTTTTGTTAATATGAAGGATTTCAACTTAATTCTTTTAATAACATACATTCTGGCTGGATTTTTACTGTTATTTTGGGCATCTGATAGTTACTGCAGTAATTTGTAGCATAATTCTTGATGGTGAAATAACAATGGCAAATGGATATTCATATAATTATATAAAATGTTTAAACAATTTTCATGTCTTTTATTCATCGGATATCAGTATTCATAATTTCATGGAATATATTCATAAATATAATTTTTCTTCCTTGATAAGATATAGGAAGCGATTAACAGAGTCTATGTTCATTTGAACTAAAATTATTTCGTCTCCTTATTTATTATTAGAATGAAGATTTGCAAATTCTTTTCCTAGCATACATTTTGGCTGGATTTTGCCGTTATTTTGGTCATCAGACAAGTTACTACAGAAATTTGTAGCATAATTCTTAGCGATGTGTTAAATAACAATGGCAAATGGAATATTTATATAACTATACAAATGTTTAAAATAATTATCGTGTCTTTTATTCATCGGATATAGAGTATTCCCTGATTTCACGGAATATATTCATAGACTTAATTTTCTTATTGATAAGATATAAAAAGCGACTAGCAAGTCTATGTTCAGTTGAACTAAAAAATTATTTCGCCTCATTATTTATTATTTTTTTGTTAGAATGAAGATTTGCAAAAATTTTTAATAGCATGCATTTTGCTGGATCTTTGCAGTTATTTTGGGAATCTGACAGTTACAACAATAAATTGAAGCATAATTCTTAGCGATGTGTTGAATAACAGTGGCAAATGGAATATTTATATAACTTACAAATGTTTAAAGTAATTTTCGTGTCTTTTAATCATCGGGTATTGAGTATTCATAATTGCATGGAATATATACATAGATTTAATTTTCTTCTTGATAAGATATACGAAGTGATTAGCAGAATCTATGTTCAGTTGAACTAAAATTATTTCGCCCCCATTATTTATTATTTTTGTTATAATGAATGTACTTACAAAAATTTTTAATAGCATGCATTCTGTCTGCACTTTTGTCATTATTTTAGGCATCTGACAGTTACTACAGTAAATTGTACAAACTTCTTGAATAACAATGACAAATGGAATATTTATATAATTATACAAATGTTTAAAAAGCAATTGTGTCTTTTATTCATTGGATATCGATTATTCATAATTTCACAGAATATATACATAGATTTTAATTCTCTTCTTGATAAGATATAAGAAGCGATTAGCAAAACTTGAATGATTGGTTATTGTCACATTTATTCGCCGATAAAAACAGAGGTGATGACAACAAATATTTTATGTCATGGACATAGTTCAAAGAACAAAAGCAATGCATGAAA
>BPLR01001106.1:0-70444 GCA_021605095.1 Caerostris extrusa
TACATGTTTTATTTACCATGTCTAATTAATTAGGCTTACATTGTGTCTCAGTTAATCATTATTTACAATTCAAATTGTGTTTGAATTTATTAAATGGATATCAGTATCATCAAATTTACGGCCTGAATGGTCGAGTGGCTAGCGCTCTGTACCACAGGTTTCTGGTTCAGTCCCGGCGGTGCCATGGATGTTTGTAGTGGTTCGGAATCCACTTTAAGCCGTAGGTCCCGGTCTCATATGACTGTAGAGCATCAAAGCAAAGTCAGACTTCTACCTACGGGTGCTCCTTCACCACAGAAGCTGTTTCGTTCCCCTTCAACCATGAGTCTATACGGGTTCGTGGGCTTGGTCTAGATTAGATATCTATCAAGTGGGATAAGTAGCAACAACAACGGTTGAATTTTTATGCAAATGAAGATTTTTATTCTCAAACAAATAAATGCACGCTTTTTCTGCTGTCTTTGTTTCTGCGAAAGGGATTCTACCCTTCTTTTATTTTCCCTTTCGTATTTCTGTACTTTTCTAAATGCGAAGTGATTCCACCCTTTTTTTTTTTTTAAATCTGTGCAACAATACAATAGAGAAGTTGTAGCCAGCTGATTGATAACAATACTTTTTATCTAAAAATGTTCAAATGTTTGATTTCTTCAGTTCATAGATAAAATAAGATAAAAAGAGGCAAAAACAGCCTTCATTACAAAAGTAAAACTTAAAGTAAAACAAATGCTTTGAGTCTTGTAATTTAACTCATTTGGACTTCGAGGAAGTACTTCGAAACTTCTATTTTTGATTTTAAAATGTTTTGAAAGATTTCTTGTTCTTAATTTTCCTTTTTTCAGATATCTTTGAATGTTGAAAGAGATTTAATATATTCTATTTTCAGATATTTTACAGGTATTTTAACCCACATCTTGAAAGTACCTTCACTTCAAATTTTAAGCTAATTTTAATCAATTTATTTGTAATAAAAACTTTTTCTACATTGAAATGCTGTCAGTATTTTTAATAAAATGTATTTAGTAATGATAATTTTTTTTTTTTTTTTTTTCCATCTAGTAATTAAAAAAATACACCACATTCATAAATATTTAATCTAATGTTTTAAGAAGAACTAAACAAAAATTAAAAAAAAAAAAAAAAAAAATGCTTAGAAAAATAACATTAATTTTTCCACTTACACATTCGTAATAGTGCATTTAATTTAATAGTTAATATAGATTTCATTTGACGAAACATTTTATGAGCAAATAAACTTGCAAATTTGTATCGAATTTACATTTTCTATTAAGTTAAGAAAATGTTTACATTTCCACAATAATTGAAATTTGTTAACAATATAAAGAATAAATTATCAAGAAAATAAACTTTGCTTTATACAACGTCCAAATTTTTTGTATTTCAGATTGATTTTTTTATTTGTCTATTACTAAACATGTTTATTGCAGTGTGTACCGACAAAGACACTGAATCTTAAAATGTGATGGAGAGAAATAAAATGAAAAATAATGTGTTGTTTTCTTTTTACATTAATATTCACTGAGGAAAACAACCATATAATCAGCCCGACTACAGTAAACTGATTGATGAAGAGCACATCAATTTTATTATGCGATTTGTCTTAAGTGATGAAAAATACCCGACTCGCTATGTCTTCAAATGAATTATATATTTCACTGATAAATCATAAAAAATTCATGCTAAAATATCTTTTGACTAATTTTTGGAATATAATCAGTTTAAAGTACATACTACCACTATCTAGCATACCTTTATTGTACTCATATCACCTCACTTACAAGAAAACTGATTAACTAAAAAAAAAAATCCAATTTGCATTTTATTTCATAAATTGAAAGATTTGCAGCCCGACTCGTGGCTCAGTGGCAACGTGAGCCGCTGGTGAGCATTGGGGTTTTAAGTTCAGTCCTCTGGCGGCTTTGTTGTAGACACCGTTTCAGAATCGAGGAGACTCGATGGCGTTTGTGATGTTCAACATCTTGCCTTGTTATTCGGACTAGTACTACATATCACATCACTGTACCTAGAGCTGAGTTGCCCTTAATAGTTTTTGTTATTCGGACTACCTGGTGGGAGTTGTCCGGAATTTCTCTAATACGATACGCAAATGTAGGGTAGTTCCCCTTACAAAGTTATTTCAGAAGGCACCGTCCTCCTTCAACGACATGGAGTCAAGTCAGACAGAAGAGGAAGTCCATCACAACAGAAGCTGCCCACCTCTTCACTCCTTCCACTTCCAACAACAACAAAGATTTTGCATCGATTTATAAGCAGAAAAATATATAACAAAAATATTTGCTGAATTATGTTATGCTATATGATGTTTTACTTTTTTATTGATACATACTTGAGTTTCCCCTTTTCTTTCCTTTTTTGTGAAATTACAGGTTTTTGAACTGGTGTTATTTTTCCTTCAAATGAGCTGTATGATCCTTGTGCATTTTTATAATAACTAGTATACATTTCATTTAAAAGTGAATGATTTTGGCTTGTTCTATTAAAAATGTGTATTTAAAAGACATTACGTTAATACGCTTTTTAACTGAGAGTTTGTATTCTTTTTATCTTCACACAAGTTATTATTTCCTTTTTTTTTTTTTTTTTTTTTTTTTTGAGGGGGTGAGAGGATTAATTCTTTCTTCTGTTCCATTTATTATAAAAGGATCTAAATATAGTTAAAAGAATTAATGCATCATCGTGAGCTGAATCACAGTTGCTCATAAATAATGATTGCGAATTGGGTATTCATCATCACTTAAGAAAAGTCGCATAATAAAATAGACTGACGTGTTCTTTATTAATCAACTTATTGTAATCGGATTGACTATATGGTTGTTTTTGAGATATTTTTTTCTTTCTTTCTAATGCAGCTGGCAAACACTTAGACAGCTTGATCTTGTGTGCCTTAAGGCAAGCGCTACACAGACGTACTCACTTTGCATTACCCAGGGGGTGCATGTAACTTGAAGATAAGCCACGGACGCGGAGTAACAATGCCCCCGCAACGCTCTACGATCCTATTAGATCGGGACCTACAGTTTAAAGGGGATTCGAACCACTACAAACATCCATGGCACCGCCGGGACTCGAACTCGAAACCTGTGGTACCGAGCGCTAGCCATTCAGGCCCTGTTTTTGAGATATTCCGCAATGGATATTAACGTCTGGGAAAGAGAATTCCCTGTTCACCCATACATATGGTTTAGAGTTAAAAAAAGACTGACGATATTGCTATAGCTACTGTTACTGACGAGATTGCTATAGCTACTGTTAGTTACTGTGACGGATCTACTAGTTAGTACTGTGACGGAAAAGTTAAAATAACACAAGAACGATAATTATTTTTAATATTAGTACTTGTACATATTTTTAATGAATTTTGGCCTAGAGATGCTGCAATCAATGTTATGGATTTGATTCTGAAAAAAAAAATTTGAGATATTTCAAAATTTTGTTTTTGAATATCGGGCACTTTGACCTAAGATAATTCACTTCTAGAATAAAATATCTAGAAGATTCAACGTTACGCAGGGAAGGACTGCTACGTTAAACCCACATTTTGCCACCACTGTTTGGGTACCTCGCAGGTTCGCGTCCTTCTCTTCGAATACATTACGACCTACAGGTTTATCGTACTCATTCCTTGCGTAGATGCTATAGCTTTCTGTTCGGTTGCGCCTGTTTGGTTTCGAACTTGGCTCCCCTAGTTCGCGCTATCCATCAGATCGCTTCAGTCAGAAATTTCAATGTAAATTTAATTATTTTATGTAAAATGTTTTATGTGATCTTTGTCGTTATCCTGCACCCCTGAGTTAAGAGGTTCTATTCTTCTGAAACTTCTAAATTTTGTTGTTTCTTATCCCAGTTGGTAGATAGCAAACATTTAGACCAAGTCCAAGAAACCATGTGGTCTCACGAAAGAAGGGGCAGTTTCTGTTGTGATGGAGCACCCATAGGTAGAACTCTGACTTGGGTCCGTGACGCTGACTTTTTATGGGGTAGGGTTGTCAGCCCTACGCCCAACAGTCATATTAGACCGGTACCTACTGCTTAAAGTGGATTCCGAACCACTACAAACATTCATGGCACCGCCGGACTCGAACCCGAAGCGTGGGGCATCGAGCGCTAGTCACTCAGCTACCAGGCCCTACTATGTTAAATCTTGAAGCGTATATAATGGTGTTACTCATTTTTTGCGATTATTATTTCTTGGTATCAATTTAATTTTGCTTTTTTAAATATATTTTTTTCCCGTGTATTCGTATAGAATTTATGTTAAGTCCGTCTTCAAATAAGAATTAGCGACCTGGTCTTTGGTGTCGCAGGCTTCAGGTTCGAATCCTGTCGGTTAGTGGTTCGAATCCACTCTGTAAGTCCCGGTCTATTTAGCCGTTGTGTGTACAAGATGACCGTAGAGCGACAAAACCAAACCACCAATAGGAATTAAATGAGTAAAAAATATAAACTATTTGAAGAGATTAAAAGTTTTAATTACGCATTATCGAAGTTCGAATCTAAACCGGATAAAATGTTTCTTATTATTTATCTTATAATTTAATAATCCGGTTTATCCGTTTGTTAGACTTATTTTAGTTACTCTTTCAATTACCACTTCCCGACTTCACTTTTAATCAATTACTGACAAATAACTATCAGTCTGGAATAATTCATTTCGAAATGAATTACCTAGGAAGTAATTCTGTTCTTTACTGAGAAGAACGATTTATCCGTTTGTTAGGTGTGCTACTGTGCCCAAAAAGTAAGACCAATTATTTATTTATTTTCAAAAACTCTTTATTTATTCTTCCAAATTTATTCCATCGCCTTCAAAGTTATCCCCTCCGGATACAATGCACTTATGCCAAATTTTTTTCCAATCCTTAATGCATGCTAAAAAGTCATCGGCAGGGATGGCCTTCAAAGCGAGCGGCGATTCACGTTGAATCTCTTCAATCGACTCAAAAAGGTGTCCCCGGAGTGGTCTTTTGAGTTTAGGAATAGCCAGACGTAGCACAATGCTAAATTAGGTGAATAAGGTGGTTGTGGAATGATATGGGTTTCATTTTTGGCGAAAAAGTAACGAAGAATCAATGCAGTTTGAGCTGCCGCGTTCAGTGTTTTCGGTACCAATCGAAATTTGAAGTCCAAAATGGAATCGACCGATCCTTTTGAAATTCCAACATCAGCAGCAAGGTCCCTAATTGTAAATTGACGGTTTGCAAGCACCAAATCTAATTTTTTGGACGTGAGCTTCGTCGGTTATGGTTAATGGTCGACCAGAGGTTTATACCACTTTTAAACATTTCTTTCCGATATAGGAATGCTCACCGAATACCTTCTGCAACTTGCTATACGTTTCCGCAAACAAAATTTAATGCCAGTTCTTTGCTCAATTAATTCAGACATTTCAAAAATCCCCGGAATCAGTTTTAGCGTCTCACAAATCCAAGCGTAACTCAAACACTAATGAATACTTTGTCGTCAGATTTCCCACAGATGTCAAGGACAGTGTCAGCAATCTAAAAAGAAAACAAAATTGAAATTCCATAAGCCCCGGGAAATTTAAATTGAAAAATGGGGTCTTACTTTTGGACACTGTAGTACTTTAGTTACTCTTTCAATTACCTTTTCCCGATTTCGCTTGTAATCAATTACCGACAAATGACTATCAGTCTGGAATAATTCATTCCGAATTGATAAGATTTTCTGTCTTACAATCAGCAAACACGTGAAATGATAACATTCGTCACGACTCGAAGTTTCATTGTGGGCGGGTCAAATTGGTCTTTAGTTTAGAAAACTAAACGTAAATTCACTTGACAATTAATGATTGAGGCAGGAGCCTTTACTTGATTCTTTCAAGTATTTGAAAGACAATTAAATTTCATTAGAACTTAAGTCAATCAGGTAAGCTTGTTTATAATAAATTATTTATTTTCCAAAAATGACCTGTCATTTTTATTTTAAAAAAAATGTATCATTATATTTTAACAATGATATTCTGATTTTTGATAATATCTTTGTGTTGTACTTAAAACATAAAGTGTGACCTTGGATCTGGGAGAGTTTTGACTACCTTATCTCAAGTTAGCCAACTAAGACTTTAATTATTATTTTTCATACTCGACTTTTCAACTTTTTTTTTTTTTTTTTGAGACTTTCTTTTACATTATTTATTCAATATTTTAAAATTCATTAGTTTTAGAAATAAGATAACTTGAAAACTTGCGTACATATAAAAATTCTAATAGTAACGGAAGTAATGAAACGGAAATAATGACGTAATATATATATATTTTTTATTTAGACGTTAATTCTCTTAAAGGTTCCCGGTTTTCTGTCGTGCGCATATTAGCATAAAGCTATTGTTTGTATTTTATATTGAAATGATGTTTATAGTTATTTATTATTTAATTAAATTAAAATGCGTGTTTAAAAATCTAAACAAAAATATTAATGCTGTAACTGCTTGTTATATTGCGAATGTCTAAAGACGAAGAAAAAGCGTGATACAACCCATAACTTTACATAGGTTCTAAATATTGAAAAATAAATATTTAATATAAATAAAATGTTTGTTAATAATATAAAAATAAAATATTTAAATATAAATAAAATATTTATTGAATTTTTACTGCAATAATTCAGGATAATAATAAAATTAAAAATAAGAAATATAGTTTTCAATAAAGAAAAATTATCAGTAGAGAATAACTCTTTCCTGAATTTCTACTTATTTTATCTTCGAATGCGGGTATTTTTACTTGAGCCATTCGTAGTTAGTACAGCACAAATGTAGTGAATTCAGTGTTACCCAAGGTGAACTAGGGATGTCTGCTATATCGCACCCTCATTATGCCAATACAATTTTGAACGAACTGTCCCAACAGTTTCATTTGGAGGTTCGCACCCTTCCTCCTCAAGCCCAAGGGAAGGATATTCCAGTCTTCAAATTTATTGTGTCCACACGCGGAAGAGAGTTTCCGAGTTAAACACTCTTGATTCGAAAGCCATTGCGCTATCTGATAAGCCGCTTCGACCAAAATCTACTAATGCTAACATTAAAATTAAAAATAGACTTTTGTTTGCGACTTTTTCCCCTTAAAAAAAACGCAAAAATTATCCGACTACATAATAAGACGAGACGCGGTGTAATTAAGGGTATATTATATATTTTGCTTCCAAAATTGCAGAATAATTATTTATCAAAATTACGTATGCCTACCTGTATTATTGATAAGTTAAGATTTCTCGATGGTATCGGTCATTACAGTGGAGACTAGTTGCAATGAATGAACATAAATAAATATGAAAATGATTTTTATTTAAGGCTCCCACATACCTTCAGGTGAAATTTTATCTAGAAATTACAGTTAATCATGGATAATATGAGGAAATTTAAAAATGTATATGTAAGATCTAGTTGATATTATTGAAAAACAAATTTTGAGTAAAAAAACTAGTCAAAAACATTAAAAATGTATGGTTTTCGCAAAATATAATAGCCCAAATAATTATAGGTATATTCGATGTTGTATACTAGGATAATAATTGTTACACATTTTCTCTAGGATATAGGCTATTTTTATGATAACTCAGGTGTTTAAAAAGTTACAAAGCTAAAAAGTATTTGGATATCTTGGTATTTCCTAAATTCGAATGTACTTAAACGTGTATACCACTGTAAACAAGGAAATAATTAACCTACCCCTAAAAGCATTGTTTGTATACCAGATAAATACTTTTATAACAATTTTGCAAAATTTGAGGACCTTTCAGTGATAAGCTTTTGTTATGTGATGTTTTGTGATAAGGCGTATCGCTTAAAAAAAAAAAAAAAAAAAAAAGTACGCTTTTGAGAAAATAAAAAAATTAAAACCCCTTTGAATAGTACTTCTTTCTATGAAAATACTTAATAAAAAGCTAATAGTCCTTTGAATTATGAATTATAAACCTTTAGAACCTAAAATAGTTAATTTTTTAAAAAAACATCCTAAAATTTTCTTACAGTACTTAACATTTAACTTAAACTGCTGTTCAAAGTCGAAGTTGAATCAATTAAATTTCATTGATGATTTTTGCTATAAAAAACTGTTTTTATCCATAAAACTAAATTTTACAGCAGAATATTATATATAATGAAGAAAATTAATTATAAATTTAATTTTATTACATATAATATAAGAAAAAATAAAAATCCCCACGTGTTAAAAAGTCTTTTGTAAAATCACAATACAATACAATTCTAAATATTTTTCACAAAATTTTAAAATGCCCCTTATTTATAATTTTTGCCATCTTTACAATCTAAAGTACTAGTAGACTGGTTTTTTCTCCTTAATTCTCTAATAACCCTTATTTGTTTTTTTTAAAATTAAGGGTAGAATGCCGTACAGAATCATGAATTCGAAGTTTGCCTAAATGTTCAAATATTTTTACTGTAAAATGTCTAGCAATTTGAATATTTAATCCTTTAAAATATTCAGACAATCTCTAAAGCTTTCATTGAAATGTAGAACAGCATCATATGCTCCTCATTTCATTGCTTTGAAGCACACAAACACTTCTTTAGACACATTTTGTCATATGATACTATTAAAATTTTTGGCATTTTGTGTTTTACCATAGAGACACTTATTCAAAAGTTCTTTTTAACACCGGTTTAATAACATTCAAAATGCCAATTGGTAAACCAACATTTTTTTAATGATGATGATGATCTGCAAGCCAGAGGTCTTTGAAAATAGTGCCAATTATTTATTCCAACAGACAATTGAACTTGCACTGGCTTTTTCGAACTTGAAGAGCAATGGAACAGAGCAGCACTTTGCTGCATAAGCTATATATTTCCTATATTACTACGAATAGCAATACCGTAATAATTGTAAAGTTTGTCTATGAAAGCATAAGTAAGTTTCCCTTTATCGGACAAGTCTTTAATTTTAGACGTTAACTTTCTCAAGCAAGACCCAGCACGTTTTTGTATATGTCCTATACATTCAATTTTTGCAACACAATTTTTTCCATAGATGTCTTTAACATTTGTATAAGTTTGGGAGTACAAAATATTGTAGCTGTCGTTCTTTGATAGACCTTAAAAATATGCGGGAAGCCCCAACAACTTATATTTTAGATGTTGAATCTTCAAAATTACAGCAGAAAACATTGTTTGCTTTAAGTGTTGTATATTCAATGTGTTTTGGCATTTTTCAAATTTTCTACAGATAGAACAATAAGACGACATGACTGCAATATCTATAACTTTACCAGTGTCAATTAAAATCGCAGCAGTTGAACCATTCATAGTATATCTTCTAAGTTGCCACATTCCATCAATCGAAACACCATATTTAATGATTCTAGTATTATTGTATTTCTTTTTAGTATTCTCTGCTTTCATCATTGAATTTTTTACTTCTGAGAGACTTGCAAGAGTTTCTCTTCACAATTAAATGCAGTTTTGTTCAATGATGGCAAATTCAATGTTGCACTTAGTTTATATAATGATAAAAAAAAAACTTTTAATATTTGGAGCATTCCATATACCAATCTAAAGTGTACTTCGCAGGAATTATTAATTTTATTCAGAAAGAGAAACCTTTACAGTATTCAAACCTTTACAGATTTAATGTGAACACAATCCATATTTTGAATCCTCATTTAAACAAAGTTTGTCAGCAAAACAATTTGTGCCTGAAAGTCGAAAGAATTTCTAAATCGAAAATCCTGTTACCCGAGATTGTTACTGTTTAACTGTCATCAACTAACGAAGAAAACATTCTAATTTGGAGTAACTAGCAGATACCCCAACAGTTCCATAACCACTATTCTCTACAAATTTTGAAAAGAGATTTCCAAAAAACTGTTGCTTAGGCTCTCTTAGCCAGTACTGATGCTCTTATCTGTTATGATACTATAAAAATTATATCAAATTAAGAACTATAAATTATGTTTACAAGGTGTAAATAACTATGCAGTTTAGAAAAATAAGAACTATAGAGCAAAACACGTTAATAATTTATTAACAAACAAGCAAAATAGAATATTGTTTCCAAATTTAAAGGGAAAAAGCAAAGACAAATATCACCAGATACAATTTTAATATTGTTGAAAAACTCAATAATTATTTGTAATCGTTTATTTAAGTATTAAGTTTAGTTTCAACAATACTTGTCAAAAACATCTATGTAAACAAACATTTCCGTACACTTCGGTACTGAGAAAAGCACTTTCGTTCTTTTCGCTGTTATATAATATTAAAATGGCTATAATTTTGTTCTAGGTACGATAGAATCAAAATTCAAAAACCTGATATAAAAGTAAAGACACAGCTTTAATATTACATTAAAAATAAAAAAAATAGATACTTTTGATGAAATTGACGTCTTAATGATGTACGGATACCTTAACATTTCTACACATTTTTTTTATTTTTCTGCGTGATTTTAATTCTCTGCCTCTCCACTTTTAAACTTAGTCGCTGCCATAGTACTCATACTATAATTGATTCAGAACTTTTAACAATTTGAATATTACGACCTAGAACAATTTAAACTTTTGTTTCCTAACCAGAACACTCGAAAGAAAATAGAGGAAATTTCTTAGAAAGAAATTTTCCTCTCACTCCCCTCCCATTCTTACAAGGAACATAAATCTTAATCGTCTTTTTTATTACTTCTTGCAAAATTTTATATACAATTATATTAATAGTATTTATTATATTTTTTGTTTGAAAAATGTAATACAAAAGGAAAAGATTTTTAGAATATTAAGAGGGTACATTTTAAAAGTTTAGAGGGAAGTATCGTATTGATTTTTAATTAATGAAATCAAAATGATCACATCTGTCAAAAAATAATTTAATTTAATTTTGTGATCCATAAATTGGTTTGCTGATATATACGCTATTGTTTCCTCATTGTAGGTCAACTGCGCGAGTATTTTCCAAATGTACCCCCACGTGTGATTCCCATGAAGCCCAATCATTTCTATAAGACCTCAAAAAGACCTGACATTATGGAAAAATATTGACTCACCGAAGTGAAGAAAGAATTGACTAGTCTCTTAACTAATGTTTGTGTGAAAGTATATATATATATATACAACAGTCACGAGGTTCTATCACGTGATTCAATTTTTGCCTTACAAAACAAACTGCATTGCCAATTTTGTTTTTCTTCAATCCCTATCTTGTCTGCTCTAACGGAAGGTTGTTGTGTCTACTCCACGTTACCACATGGTAGATGTGTCTTTGATATGGAACCAGTCATCTAGCGAATAGAAGTAACATGGTTTATAATATCCTGAGGGTGCGCATTTTTTGATGAAACTATCCCCGGGAGGTTACAATTGGTTTCTTTTCGGTTTCACATACTTCCTTGATAACATGTTTTCACACCCTGTCAATGTATATGTTTTACAAATGTTTGTGTCCTTTTTTTTTATCTGCCAATGCAGTTTTTGTCTTTCAATCTTTGATTTTTGTGTTTATTAAATGATTTTCTGCAGCTTATAAGCACTTCTGATCTTAACTTTTTTTATCAGAGGACTGAAGGTGTGGCACTTCAGAGTTTTTGCATTGAGAATGTTATGATAGTTTTGTTGTACAATTTGCGTTTAGTAAATACAGGTAGTAGTTTTTGGCGTGCAAAATGGTCACATTTCTGATTTACTCCTTGTTAGTTTTCCTTTGTTCACGTTTATTTCTTTATATATAAAGTACCCAATTATTAGAATATAATTAAAATTATATAATTACAATATATATTATTTTCCCAATAATATATATTAATGAGTTCTCAATGTAAGTGTCAGTGACTTTGTTTTCTATACCTTTTTAGTTAATACCTTCGTTATTTACAAGCTAATTACAGCAGGGTTTTGTTGTTGATTTTACATGACGTTTCTTGGGAGAGAAAGTTCAAGAAATGAAAAATGCTTAAATATGGTTATCTGATTTTGATAATATGTTCTGGTTTTGATAATATACAATTAATGAAATTGTTCTAAAAAGTATGTTTGAATTATGTGACTACCTGAATCTGAATCTTACACTTGGAAAAAAAAAACCAGAAACTATAATTTAATATGATAATTATACTTACTTTTATAATCACAGTTTCAATAACATTTAAAAAGAACTCTTTGTTTAGTAATTTTCTTAAAAATATCAATGAAATGTTAGTAATAAAATTTTCATTTAGTTTTTATAAAAACGCCAATTTAATAGAAAAATTCAATGAGATATACCATTTTAATTTAAAATGTAATTAAGGAAAAAAAATTATTTAATTTTAAATTTTTGCCAAAAAATGTACAATTAGGTCTTTAATTTAACATTAATACAATTTTAATTAAGCTTGATCAATGATGGTATGTTTTATCACAGATTCAAAAGAAACTGAGAATTTTAAGTATCAAGAACTAGTATTCAATAAATAGTTTTATTTACGAAGACACTGAAGTTTTTATGTTCGTAAATTTAAAATTTAAGCGTTTTCACGAATGTCACTTCATACATGCGTACACATAAATGCGAAGTAATAAATTTAAATGATTTTTAATTGGGGCATAAAATTCTTTGTTCAATCAATTACTTTTAAAAAGAACTCGGTTTACGAGGAAAAACAATGTTTAAGATTTACTACATCTGATTAAAGAATGATCTTAATGTATTACAACACCAAAATTTCTAATTCAAGAAATTAATTAAAACTCTGAAAATTCTCGAAGTAAAATAAGCTAAATAGCTTAAACTAAACTAATTAATTTAATTCAAACGTTTTTGTTTAAATGATTTTTATGAATATAAAATGTTGATTTTGAGTAATTTATTCTCTGACATGTACAGAATAATATTATTAAAATATACTTAAGCTAGATGAATTTAAATAGATGTAGAGTTGTGTAGTGAATATTTCTTATCTATTTTAAAGCCACATATCCCAATCGAGTCAAATAATCCGTTTTCAAGTTATAAATTTAGTCGCATTTAAATCTCTAAATTTATAACTTAAAAACGGGATCTTAGATTATAAATGTATTATTTCTCTTTCTCATAAATTATAAGTGAATTATTTTTAGTTCCCTCCCGCATTTAAATGACTACATCTCTGTCATTTGAAGTGACTACATCTCTCTCATTGCGAAATATCTAACCCGTAACATTTTCTTCTAAAGATACCACAATTCAAAAACTAACCAAAACTTATGTAAAATATACATAAATATCACACAAAAATATTTTTGCAACGAAATATTATAATAAATCTATTTTTTTATATATATATTTTTCTTGCATTTTTTTACTGATATTTCAGCGAATTAGTGCAGCATTTTCCAAAAAATGAAAAATGCTGCAATAGATAATTCCATAATTGTCCTTTCCATTTTCTATAGAAAAAGACATCATTATATATTTTATATAACAAAAAGCTTGAAATATAATCTTATTCATGTCATTTTATTTAATCGTTTATTTTATCCAACTTTCTTTCTAAGATCATTATGAATCTGTAAAATTATTTTTTTCTTTCAGAAATGCCCCAACAAAGAACACAGAAGGAACATAAAAGCAGCCGTCGTCCTGGCTCCCGATGGCACAGTTTTCATTTTAGTGGAAAAGTTATTTTGTGCAGTGTTATTTTTGGTTTTTTGCTAATACTTATAGGAGGAATCTTGCTGGCTATAGGCTTAGATCGAGATGAAGAGACTAAATCAGACGATTACGATGACTTGCAGAAGAAACCTCCTCTGGTTTTTGTTGGTCCAGTCATTATGGGTATAGGTGGATTTACCGTAATTGTTGGTATCCTAATGTGTCTTATAGAAACTAAAGTATTTCGTAAAAGAACTGGAGATGCTAATCCTCTAATTAATAGTGAAAGAGATGAATCTGCTGCAAATAATTCTGAAAATATAGGATCTAATCCTGCAGCAATGCCGTCGACGTCTGGACATCGTGATAAACATCGACATGGAAATCGCAAAAAATCTCCCTCCCCAAGAATAAATCGCAAGAAAGGTAGCAAATCTCCTTCTCCCAAACTAGATTTATCGTCTAGTTCCCAATCATCAGCACCGATGTCAGTAAATAGTTCTAAAAATTACTTGAGTGCAAGCGATACCTTTTTGACGCCACCTAGCTCCCTTTCACAAGAACATTTGCCAATGCAAGGAAATTCACGAGATGCTGAGAACCAGACATCCTCTTCTCTGCTGAAATCTTTCACAAGTTCTGGGAAATCTTGGACTACAAGCAACGAGTTTCAAACACCTTCTGCTTCTTTCATCGATGATCGACCATTTTTTCAACGTAGCCCAGATAGCGATGAAATGACGACTCCTCTACCATTTTCTAATGCACTAGGCCTAAGCGCAATTGAAAAAGCAAAGCGGGAGTTCTTAACGCCGAAAAATTCCACAGATGTATTAGAATCCTCTTCAGAGGAAGAAGTTGCACCTGAAGAAAATAAGCAGATCATTCGTGAAGAAACTAAACAGATTTCACCTGAAGAAAATAAACATGAGTTTTTAACACCCAAAAACTCAGACGCAGAAATATTAGATCCTTCGTCCAGCGATCTGAAAAGATTAGAGGCTCGAATGAAATCGTCTGGCTCCAATCTTCCCCATACTACAGTTGAAAAAGGCCTCTCAGATAAAACTGGTGCAGAGAATATAGTAAATGAAAAACCACATGATTTATTGAAGCAAGAGCTTCCAAAAATGGATAATATTTTAGAAGATAATAAATCTAGCCCTTCAGGTCATCCTGAAGATGTTGAGCATTCTGATGTGCAAGTAGATGTTCTTTTAGATGCTATTGAAGATGAAGTTAAAGGCAATACTGATTCACATAAAAATAATAGTGAAGTGGTTAATGAACCGCATCATGATATCGAAATCGATAACACTGCGGTTGATTCTTGTGAAACTGAACAGAAGTCAGATGAACCACCTTCTCCACAAATCTCAGAAAATATACCATATGCAGATGACATATCTGATGATATATGTAACCAGGAAGAACAAAATGACCTGGATTTGAATATAGACGATGCAGATTCGTAGAACCCTGAACTTGCTAACGCTGTAACTTTAATAGATCTACTTATTACAAAATAATGTGTAATAATACAAATAATGCTGGTGAGCTCAAAATGCAAACACGACTTAAAGTTCTAGTAATGATGAAGATAATCTATAAAGACCGAAAATTTGTCTTTTGAGGAAATTGAGAGCATTCAGATTTGAAAAAAATTTTTTTTTTCGAGATAAACATACCTTTAGTAGTGCTAATGGTAATGAATCTTTCTATTAAAAGTAAAAATGAAAAAATATATATTAATCGCGTATTTTTTAAGTAGCTCTGTATTAGTAAGGATGAAGTTTTCAACTTAAATTTCTAAGGATGTAAAGTGCTTAAAAAATATATCCGAATTTGCCGTAAATAAAAAAAAAAAAAAAAAAAAGACCGAAAATTTGATTCAGATTTGAAAAAAAAAAAAGAGTGACCTTTTTTTTTCCCAGATAAACAGACCTTTAGTAGTGCTAATGGTAATGAATCTTTTTATTTAAAGTAAAAATGAAAAAATATTTATTAATCGCTTATTTTTAAGTTGCTTTGTATTAGTAAAGATGAAGTTTTCAACATCAATTTCAAAGGATGTAAAGTGCTTATAAAATATATCTGAATTTGTCGTAAATAAAAAATAATAATAAAAAAAAAGACCGAAAATTTGTCATTTAAGAAAACTAAGATAATTCAAATTCGAAAAAAAACGAGTGACATTTTTTTTTTCAGATAAACAGACCTTTAGTAGTGCTATTGGTAATGAATCTTTCTATTAAAAAGTAAAAATGAAAAAAAAATTAATAATCGCTTATTTTTAAGTTGCTTTGTATTAGTAAAGCATGTTGAAAAAGTTTTCAACATAAATTTCTAAGAATGTAAAGTGCTTATAAAATATATCTGAATTTATCATAAATAAAAAAAAAGCATTACTTTAATTTTATTTGTTTTTGTTTTGATAAAATCAAATCATGCTTTCTAAAAATTTATATTTTTTATTTAATGTATTTCAAGTCTATGATGAAAATTTTGACTACATATGTGCATTACTGACAAATTTTCAAATTAATTGCATAAAAAAATGTTTCATTGCTATAATGTCAAGCATGTTATCTATTATAAATAACTAATTTTATGATGATTATTTTAAATCATATTATCATTATATCACGTTCATGCATTTCATCGACTTTAAAAAAATTAATGTAATGGAAAATAAATAATTTTAGGAAAATATAAACAACTATTCATTTTAAAGCTGAAAAATTAGTTAATTTTGAAGAAATACATGTTTTTAAAGATATGCTGCATAATTTTTAAAACATTAGTGTTAATTTAAATTAATACGAATTACTTCTGTAAAAAGAATGTTACCAAAAATTTATAGTAACTGATCAAACAATTCATATTTTAATTTCAGAAGCAAAGGAAAAAAATTGTTCTTGAATAGTGCAATTTTTCGAAATTGTTTTGTTAAAATGTTGACAAAAAATTTGTAATACTAACTTATGTAGAAATATTAAAATTATCATTTATTTTATGATTTTTTAGATTATTTTTTTATATGAAATTACTTTTAAGATGTCAATCATGAAATAATTCTATTTAACAGATAATGATAACAGATTTTTTTTTTAAATCATGATTCATAAAAATTTGCTTATTTTAGTGGTCTTTTGATATTACAAATTTCAATATAGAAATTGTTCTAAATAAAGCTCAGATGTTTATTATAATTGTTGTACCTTATGTTTATAAAATTACATTCAAAATTATTTTCAGTTTTTACTTAAGTCGAAGTGCATTAATAATACTGCAATTAGTAACTAAAACTATTGTAGCGTATACAACAATTAGTAACTATTGTAATTTTTTAGCTGTTATAACAACTGCATAGAAAATAAATATTAACCACTTTCTAACAAAATTTTACTTTCCCATTCATGCTACATATTATAAAACGATTTTATGTGGAAACAGTATTTCTTTCCTAAATATTATTTTTTTCTTAAAAATTTGTATTTTGATGAACTTATATCAACTTACTGTACGTACGATGATGTAAGTACCTTCGGACATTGTACCTCAGGTTCATCAATATGATAATTTTCTTAACCTATCTTAGTAAATAGAAAAATCATATGCATAAACCAAAAATCGTTTTAAATATACCTTATTTATTTGGCTTATAAAGTTGTATATTGAAGTACTTTACACATAAATGAACTTCTATTATACATCATGGTTTTTTACAATGGTACAGCTATTTTGTGACTTGTGTCTTGAGCTATTAAACTGTATGCAAAGCTCTTGAAGTCAGATTGTCACCCCAATAATGATGTTTTGGTCCTTTGCCACAATGAAGAAGGCATTTCCAGTCATTTCCTTTTCTGTACCATACGACGTTTCCAATCAGGCAGCTCATGAATACAAGTAGTGCAGAACAAATACAGATAATCAAAACTAAAATTTGAAAATGATTTCCCGAAAAAAGTTTGGGATAATGTATATAGGCACCAACAACCAAGGACCTAGGACACAAAGTACAGTACCAGGGACAAACAGACATAGGGAGAAGCATTCCGTGCAAGCTTGTCTTTTATGGCGTTTCAATTCAATTTGACTGTCCGTTGAAGTACTTTGTAGCCACAGACTAGTATTTCTAAAAAAAAATAAATTATAAGATAGGGAATTTATATCACTGTATAAAAGCTTTTTAAACAAAGTATAATTTTAAGAATTCATATTAAGTTTTTTTTTTTTACATTATGATTAATTTGTTTATAACAAGTTCAAATAAATAAATAGATGACAAAAATCGTTTAACAATGCTTATTATTAGAAACAAATGAGTAGAAAATACGCAGTGTACGTAAATAATTTTAAAATCGTAATGTAAAAGTTTGTAATTTAAAAAGAAAAAAGACGAAATAACAGTAGCTCTTTAATTCAACTTAAATAATTAAGTATTTACATTTAAAAGTTAATATAAATAATATATTTTAACATTCTAACTACTATAATCATCATAGTGATTCAATAAATATGTTTTCATTTAATTATGATAATTTTTAAAGTATAACATTAACGATGTCTGTTATCTATGCTTTAGGTGGCTATGTCAAATAAGTGAAACTCATATAAGAGTTAATACTGAAAATGGATGCAGACAGACAGTGGGTTAATAAATCATTCTTCTCATAGGTCACAGAAATAAGGATATGTTTCACTAAATGTACAGCATTTTATTATTTTTCTAAACTTCTTTTAAATATTTCAGGATTTTTGAGGTAAACAGGGGGAAAAAAAAAAAAAAAACCGAAGTGATTCAGAGGATTTTCAGTTCAATCAATATTCCATATTACTGGTTAGAATTATTACACTCTACTAGTTAAAAATACTATCAGGAAATTTTTTATTTGAGTAGAAATTTTTTTATTACAATTGATGCCTAATATAAAGTATTTTATTAATTATTGTTATTTAGCTCATCAATTTCTTGTTCTACCTTTTTACACGTAATTATTATCGATAGGTTATAAATAATTTGAAATAAAAGTGAATATGTATTTATCTCTTTTTTTTTTTTTTTGTTTTAAAATCTAATTTATAAGTGGTTATTATCTTCATTCGTAAAAAAAAAAAAAAAAAAAAAAAAGGACTACATTTTTATTTTACGTTAAATTTACTAAATTTTTAAATTAATATGTTTTAATTTTACTATAATTTTTTATAAAACAAAGAATTCTTTTCACAGTAGCCTAATTTTGAGAATTATATGTATTAAATACATACCTTGACTTATGTTCAATATGCATACATCTTTGGAAAATAGTCATGTGACTGTGATTCCTTACTTACTTTTCAAACATTTACAAATATAAAATCCGGCTTAAATTAACATTAAAAATAGGTTATTGATTTTAAAAGGGAAAAACTAACCCATCAGAATCATTTGGAATAGTATTCAGGTCTTTCACGCCATTACTCAGCTTTTTGACACCATTCATTTTGAAACCGTTGGCTACGATTACTCTACGACCACTTATAGAGAAAACAGATGGATCAGTTGATGTTTCTGATTTCTTAACACTGGCATTTTTACTCTCCACTTTGGTAACATTAAGTGATCCACAACCTTTTGGACACATATTTATGCTTGTTTTTCTGACGTCTGGAGCACTGTTTGAATGATTCAAGTTAACAGTTGGGTTTCTGAGAACATAAGTGTTGTGTAACAGAATTTTTTTCGCGTTTGCATCACGTTTATGGTAATCTTTGGTTAAATGGTATGGAGTTTTGACATCTTTACAAGGCGCAATTTGTGCAACTTGAGCATAAATGTGTTCTTGGTCGTATTTTCTTGTACTTTCTTTCTCTTCAGCCGATTCAGGCTGCTTTGATTCAGTTACCTCATTTGCTTGGGATGCTGTGTCTATTGATGCATAGCCTGCTGATGGAAGGATATCTAAGGATTCCATTTTGTATCCGAATTTCTGAAACAAATTAAATTTTCATCAAAATTTACTTTTTTAATTTTATAAAATGTCTGGCATAAGGTAACTAAATCTTACGCAAGATATTTTTTCAAATATTTTTTAAAACAGAATTAAATTTGAAACCAAAAAAAAAAAAAAAAAAAAAAAAAAAAAAAACGAAATTAGTATTCAGTAAAACTTTGTCAATAGATTAAAAACTAAACTGCTGTATTGATAAAAATATTCCCGAAATGTGCATATTAATGAAATTCTGTCATACTTGTCAACGTCATACTTCAATCTTCAACGACAACCTATGCCCCCTGAATAATAGTCAGCAAAATAAAATAAATATAGAAAGCAACATTTATTATCCAAAACACTAGATTAAATTAAACAATAAGTTTAAAACAGTACGCCTAATTTTTATTTTGAGTGTTCAGGTAGTTTCTAGATTTTTCAATCATTTTTTTACTGCATTTTAAACTTGTAGGTAGGATCCCTTAACTGTGAAGCTTTGCTTTCTCTATATGCTTCAGCTTAAAATGGAAATGGTCTTTCCTTTTTCTAAAATTCTGAATATTGTAAATTTGGAATTTCAATGGCGTGAGCTACTGATTTTATGACGCCACTTCTGCTAAAAGGAATATGTCTAAGTTTTACAAGTTTTTCTCCATAATCTTTGCATTTATGTCCACAGTTTGTTTTTCAAAGAATCAACATTAGCATAAGATTCATCTTGAAAATTAATTTCGGAAGCACTTTTTTAAATTCTTGATTTGGTTATTCTGTTGCACTTAAATTGTTTTGCAGCTAATGTAATTGCTTCTTTCTGCAACTTTTCATTTTTTTAATCCCCCCTCCCCATCAAGAACTGGAGAATTGCAAAGCGATCTTTGCTCGAAAACTCTTTTCTTCTTCTTATTTTTACATTGGATTGACATTTAACCGAAGTGAATTAATTGATTTCGATTAGCTGATGAAATTAGAAAATAGTTCTAATTCGTAATAATTAGGCTAACAATTGAAACATAACAAAACTAATGATATATGCCATAAAACATTGATTTTGATTGAAAGTTTAGCGAATTTTGAGCTACAACATAATTCACAGCTGCATTCGCCAATAGTTCCCGATTAAATATTCCCCTTATGGGATAAAAGGAATATGTACTTTTATTTAAAAAATTGGCATAAATAATCCTAATCTAATAGTTTTACATCCCTTTAACATGACATCCTAAAAATTTTAAAGTACTTAAAATGATAAACATCAATTTTTTAAAAATAGACAAATAAACTTTATTACTTTATGCTTATTTGCAGTCGTTACTTTCCTTTGATAAAGAAGTTTTTAAAAATTCGACTTCAAGGTTTTTATTATTTTGCTGGGATTTTTAAAATTAGATAGTCTTAAGAGCTTTTGTTGCAACAAAAAGAATCTTAACTTGTTCCTTTTCTTATTAATATTTCTAAAAATGTTCTCGAATTCAAGATTGCTGTAGGATATTGTGAACTTGTCTTTCAGGACTTTAGAAACCCTATCATTTTAAAGAAATCTGGCAGCTACGAGTTGTTAGTTGTTTCCCTGGAAACCATCTAATGTATGATTATTATTATCTATCGAATAAAACTTCTCACACTGGGGTTCCAATTGTTTTTCAAACTCATTCTAGGTTGCATCCTTTCATCACTTTTCGCTTTTTTTTTTGAGATGATTAAACAAGAAAATTCTAGATGAAATATAATAATGTTACTAAAATAATAAAAATTTTCTTGTAGATTAGCAATTTCTACAAAATAAAAATAACCGCACAAAATCGTAATAAATAAATAATGAGCAAAAAATGTAAAATAAAGAAAAGTTTTTATAAAATTGCCAAAAATTCTTAAAAAATGCAAATATAAATCCTACTTAAAGTCCTTCTCAATACCTATTATTTGTGAAGGACTACTTGCTGAGGTAGCATTGACCAAGTTAAAAGGGGACTAACTTTAATAGATATCAAGGCCTTTAAAATTGATAGAAATTAGAATTAGCATTTTCTAAGCAATTAGAAACTCTTTAAATTCCTAGATATTTCTTATTATCAATTATTTGTGAACGACTACTTATTGAAGTAGTTTTGACCAAATAAGAAAGGGACCACCTTTAAGAGATCAAGACTTATAAAGTTAAAGTTGATAAAAATTATACACAGTTAGAAACACTTTTGTGAGACAATGATTCCTCACATTTATGAGCTTGACTTTTACAAAGAAACGGATAAACTGAAGTTTTATTCTGTAGCTAATAATCCAACAATTTCTAAGCGTAAAATCCCAAAAATTAGCATACTTTTCAAAATTTAACAAAATAAAAGAGCAGACGCATGATTTAAATCATATTGCGCACACAAGTACTCACTTGTATCTTCAGCATTCTTAAGCTTTGTTTTAAGGTAGATTTTTAATTGGATTAGTAGATTACTGTAAATTATATTTATTAGATTACTGTAGATTTTTTAATTTTTAACTCTATATAAAATAGAGTGTTAAAAATTTAAGCACAAGCAAAAATATAGTAAAAATAGAGTTAGTGTAATACAAGCATAAATATATTTATATTTATACATTTAAAAAGATAAATTAATAATTTGGATGTTTTTTCTAATACATACCATAAATACAATTTTCTTATTAACATTACATTTTGTTCAGCTACTGCTTTTTTTGAATGAAACATACATTTTTTTATTTAAATTGTATCGCCCTTTGACGTTTTTAGCTCGTTTATGTTTATGAATAAGTAAACAAGCAACTGTCTAAGCAATCAAATTAACTAAGCAATCAAATTAACAAGCAAACTTTTTAAGCAAATCAAATTCTAAAAAAATCAAATTAAAATTGTTAAAAAAAAATTAACTTAAAAATTGTTAAAAAAATTAACTTAAAAATTGTTTTAAGCAAACTTTCTAAGCAATCAAATTAACTAAGCAATTTTTAAGCAAACTTTCTAAGCAATCAAATTCTTCTATTTTGATGAAATTAAGTTGCATTTAAAAGGCTTGCATTATTTTGTATTAATAGAACTGTACCGAAATGTATAAAAATCATAACAAATGTAAAATAAACGAGAAAAATAATGTAATTAAAATTTTAAACTAATATTATTTTTCTTTGACATGAAACTATGTCAATTGCATTTGAATTGACCTTATATTAAAGATATTATTTATCTTTATCTTTTTTTTATTTTCGGGTCTAACAGATAAATAATTAGATTCAGACCCTTGATTTCATTGAACGATTGAATCACAATTTAATCAGTTCCATTAAAACTGATAATTGATAACATTGTTACGAAATTACTTATCGAAGGGTTAGCTAAACCCATTGTTCATACTTTTGCTTTAAGGAATGGGACCGAGATATAAAAAGTTTTGATTCTATCCTTTTAATTGATTGTCGCTTTCTTAAGGCAAAAATATATAAAAAAATACATTACAAAGTTTAACGATATTATTTTAACAAAAAAATAGGAAAATTTTTATAATGATTTTATTCATAAAAATATATAATTAAAAAATTATTTTCTTAATTAATGCCAATTAACACTGTGAAAGGTATATTTGAAAATTTTTCTACTGGATACATAGCGATATCCGATGATTATTTGTAAACACTATCCTAGCTGTGGCATGGATGTTTGTTAGTGGTTCGAATCCACGTAAACTGTAGGTCCCTATCTAATTAGCCCAAAGTGTGCAGAAATGACCGTAGAGTGACAAATCAAACCTAGTGACCAAGAAAGGACATTGAACAACAATAGCATATATATATAAACTCATGTTTGTGAAAATTGCAACACCATGAAGGACTTACGCGAGTGAGCTGAGATTTTCAGGAAATGCAAATTACCGCATGATATGCAAATGATTAGAATTTCAAATCCGTAGCGCATGCGTATGCTGAGCAGCGCCCTCTGAACGGCGGATGGATCCAAATAAATAGACGGCTGTAGCGAGGCGTGTATGGTTATCGGTGGTTATCTGCTAGGGGTAAACGTTAGTTCAATCGTTACTTATGCCTCTTCGACGAAAGAGAGCGATATTAGAACAACTTACAGAGTTTGAAGGGGGAGAATCATCGACCTTCGTGAAGCTGGATTGTCTTATCGTGCAGTAGCCGCTCGTATGCAGCGTAACAGCAGCACAGTGATGCGTCTTTGGAAGCAGTGGACGGACGAGTGTCGAACTCGGAAATCCGGGAGTGGACCCCGAAATGTGACGTCAGCTCGCAATGATAGACGCCTGGTCCACATGGCGCTGACGGACCGTACAGCTTCCTCTAGACAATTGGCAGCACAGTGGTCAATAGCAACAGGTGTTTCATTGTGTGCTTCATCAACTCGTAGACGTCTGCTGCAGCGTAGACTGCGCGCAAGGACTCCTTTATACAGGATCCCCTCTCAGGCTAAACACCGCCACCTGCGGCTACAATGGGCCGCCCAGCATAGAGACTGGCGTGCTGATTGGCAGCATGTCGTTTTTTCTGACGAATCCCGCTTTAATTTGGGGTAACATGATGGCCGCATTCGTGTCAGACGCTATGCCGGTGAACGCCACCTTCCGGAGTGCATTATCGAACGCCACAGTGGACGAACACCCGAAGTTATGGTCTGGGGTGACATAGCATATCATGGACGATCTCAATTGCTAAGAATTGTGGGCAATCTGAACAGCAACCGGTACATCAGTGAAGTTCTACAGCCCCAAGCTGTTCCCTTCCTTCGAAGCTTGCCTGGCGCTGTATTTCAACAGGACAACGCCCACCCTCATATCGCTAGGACTGGTCAATCCTTCTTTGCAACGCGGCAGGTACAGCTTCTTCCTTGGCCTGCGTATTCCCCGGATATGTCGCCGATTGAACATGAGTGGGATTTCGTTGATCGGCGTCTCTCGCTCGTGATCCTCGTCCTGTTGCTTCTGCAGAAGAACTTTGGGTGCGCATACAAACAATATGGAATGCTCTTCCTCAGGCAGACATTCAAAATGTGTTTGATTCCATGCCACGTCGTGTAGCAGCACTTATTGGTGGCTACACAAAATACTGATTCCGATCTCTTGTTATTGTTTGTTTGCTTTGAACATTTAATCATTTATTTGTACCACTACCACTCAACTGTGTATTAAATTTTATTCAATTATGACGATTCCTTCATGGTGTTGTAATTTTCACAAACATGAGTTTATATAATTCCCCGGCACTACAGCCCATGGTGGGCCAAGGTCGTCTGCCTACTGGCAGATTCAGAGACATGAGATATTTTCTTTTTTACGGAGTAGGGTTGTCAGCCCTACGCCCAACAGTCATATTAAACCGAAACCTACGGTTTAAGGTGGATTCCGAACAACTACAAGCATTTATGGCATATATAACTAACTCCCCGGCACTACAGCCCATGGTGGGCCAAGGCCGTCTGCCTACTGGCAGATTTCGAGACATGAGATATTTTCCTTTTTACGGAGTAGTGTTGTCAGCCTTACGCCCAACAGTCATATTAAACCGAAACCTACGGTTTAAGGTGGTTTGGTATATACGAACAACTACAAGTATCCATGACACCCCAGGGAATCAAATCTGAAACGTGTGGCACAGAGTGATAGTAAATAAGTCATCAGGCCCACATATATATACGTATACCAAAGTCAAAACCTAAACAAATGAAATGAAGAAAAATAATAAAATCAACATTTTAAGTCTTACTTATATAGATTTCATTTAATAATCATCAATAATTTGCCTAAATATCCTTTTATAATAAAAAGAAATCCTCAAAGAATTTTTATCAAAAGTGCAATGATCTAATAAGAACTTTTCGATCCAGTATTGCAGAGATTATATAAAAAAAAAGGTTGTTTTTAAAACCAATTTATAATCTTACATGTTTTGCTCTAGATATTCTATTATACATTTCATAATTTACCGTAAACTATCAGGTTACAACAAAGATCGAATTTTCAAAAATCTAAAACAAGATTTGATGGAACACTATCAAAAATAGTACTCGCTGTGAAGAAATTTAAAAAACAACACTAAAACCCCAAAATAACCCAATTTTGATTTCTTTAACACATTTATGTGTCATTTTCATTTACTTTTAGAATGGGATGTTGTGCTTTAGTCATTTAGGTTAGGTGTTTAATTAGTCATGAAAATCTAAATAATAATATTTAATTTCTTAATCACATACACACGCAAAAAAAAAATATATTTCAATTTCCATTGAAGTCAAATCGAAGAAATGTTTTGTTAACAGAAGTAAGTCTTCAATCGATTTTCGTTTTCGAAGTAAACAAACGTTGAGGAAAGTTTGCAAATTGGATCACTCAAGTTCAATAAACGTTACAACATTCGTGAGTTCACCAGAGCGTAAAACCACATCTCGTGTTCTTCTGTTAAACAGATGGAATGCCTAATTACAGAAATCATCAGTGGCAGCGATCAGTCCACATTTTTTTTAAAAATTTCGAAGCTAGCTTACATTTCCTTAATTACTATACATGGTAGCATATTAATTACTCTTTATCATCGTAGCTGATATAAAAGTCATAAGAAAAAAATAAGTTCAAACCATTCTTTGGAATTGAAAGGGTAAAAAAAAGTTATTGGATGATTTAGTTTAGATTATTTCGTGGCTTTAATTGGCATCTAGATTTATTTATTTTTTTTAAAAAAGGGAAGAATTTCTCATGAATCTAGAGTGTGAAAACAATTTCATCGATATTTAGACCATTTCTTATCATTTTATCCCGGATTTTGAAAACATAGAAAACTTTAATAATGAAAATAAATATTATCACTTTCCCTGCAACTAAAAAAAAAAATTAATCAACTTATCACAAACTTTCAAAAGTTCAAGTATTTATTTAATGTCGATCACCAAATTTTAAAGTATTCATTTTATTTTAATTTATTTATTTTGGCTGAAATACCTAAACTTTCTAAGGTGCTTACTTATTATATTAAAATTTACATACATACTCTTAATTACTAAAAATACTATTTTTTTTACTATAAGTATTGTTGAAACCCCTAACACACACACACACACATATATATATAATGTAAATTTTAATATAATAAATAAGCACCTTAGAAAGTTTATCAATTTCCGCCAAAATAAATAAATAAAAAATAAAACGAATACTTTTAAATTCGGCGATCTAAATTAAATAAATACTTGAACTTTATATATATTTTATATAGATATATTTAAAAAAGATACGCTGAAGAGGAAAAAATGTAGCTGAAACTTATGCAGAGAAAATTGTAGCATCAGAGTTTAAGTAAATAATAAAGCAACATCATGTTCTTTTTTGTATAATAGTTTGACTAAATGGCTAAAAATAAGTAATACAGATTTCTTGAAAATCCAACTAACTTGCCACAAATCAAAAACTATTTAAGGAAAATTATAAACAAATGAATAAATCATTGTTTAAAAATTTTATTCCTAAAAGAAAGGAAAAAATGTAATAGAGAAAAAGTATTCTGGTCAAACTTATGCAGAGAATATTATAGTATCAATATATAAATAAATAATAATGTTAAATCAATACATAATAGTAATAAATCCCTTAATTCCATAAAATCCGTATTTACGAGAAAATTAATATATTTATGAGAATTCTGATACATATACATGTTTACTTTTTCTAAAATAACTTTCTTCGTGAGAAAGACAATAAGAATTCGGAAGTAATTTAAATAATCTTTCATCAGTGTTGTAAAATGAAAGTCACTTTTCGTTTTCAAATAAATCTTTTTCAAGACAGGAAATCCAGACATGTGTATTTCAGTCTAATAACATGATTGGTTATTGAATAGGATGAAAGCAATAACTCAAATATGAGGAAACTGGACCTAAAACGCGAATTAAATTTCACGGAAGCAGTTCCGAACTTTAAAGATGGGGTAGAATGTGAACTCCTAATTGAAGGAAATTCTTTTAGAAACACTTCCTGTTGAATTAATTCTTTCTGTAGAAAAATGTAGTTTTAGTTTTCTTACATTTTCTACTCAAATTATTTAATTTTTACTATACATAATTAAGAAATCCAAATATATTCATTTTAAGATGACCAAACTGTTTGCCATGTGTGACCATTTTGAAAAAGTTGTAGCGATTTAAACTTTGGAGTAATCCTTATTTCTTTTTTTTTTTTTTTTCTTATAATAAATTTTTTTAAAAATTACATCTAGTTATTATATGTCTTATTTATTATATGTCCGATGTCTTTCATTTTGTGTCTAATATCTTATTTTTATTTTGTTATTATGTCCAATGTCTGGTTACGCAAACTAAATCGTACGGTATCAGATGTAAATTTTGAAAGTTGTCTTCTTTAGGACCCATATAATAGGAACTCCTTCAATGCAAAGTGGCCTGATGGTAAGTTGGCTAGCTCCCTGCCCTTTGGTATTACAGGCTTCAGGTTAGAATTCTGCCCTTGGCATGGATGTTTGTCAACCACGAAATCCACGTTAAACTGTAGATGTCTAATTAGCCTAAAGCGCGCAGAAAAATGACCGTATACGGGCAATTTTTTACCAAAACTTCCATGAAAAAAAATTAATATTGCATTAAAATTTGATTCTTCCTATAAAATGCATGATTGAATTTTTATGTTTTTTATTGATTATTAGATCATTATTAAAAGTTAGAAGGCTTGGTAAGTTGAAAATTTTATATTATGTGAGTTTTTAAAAATATATATATATATTGTTCTTCAATGATTTAAACAATCATATATTTTTTCATTTTCATTTTTAAAAAGCAAAGAAATGAGGAAAGGGGGTAAATTTTGAAAAAAAAAAAGCATATGAAAAGTCAAAAATTGCAGCATCATTATTTAGATGAAAATTATCTGTAAAGTTTAAAACCTATTACTTTTAGTTTTGTAGAAAAGATTCTAATTAGAAAGAATTTCTAACAAGCAATTTCTTTTCTGTAATCTTGTTGTAGAAAAAACCAATTTTCTCTACGGCAATGAACGATAAATTGTTTTCTCCAGTTTGTTATTTGTTTTCAGAAAGATTCGTAGGTGACCATCCAAGCGAACGAATTCCATTTCGTCAGGTCACGATATAATTTTTAAGTTTTAAAATACTGATTTTTTAGAAATTATATCAATGAACTTATCTGATATCAATACATCTGTTATAATTTGCATGGCTGAGCATTCAGAGCAGATGAGATTGTGTGATGAACTATAATGATAAATTACTAAATTTTTGCATTTTTAAAAAAATTATTATACAGAAAGATTTTAATAGTTTGGCTAGTTTCCTTAAATTATTAAAAGATGCTTAATTTTATGAATGACTGATTGCATGCATCAACTGGAGGGATAAAAATATAATCATATAATTCTATTTTTTCAAAATTTGCCAAAAAACTGATGTCAGTGATTAAGGTTTAAAATATTACCGACATAATGTTATTTTATGTGATAAACTATAATGCCAAATTTTAAAAAAATTATTATATATACTTATATTGTGTAATTTTGTGCGATGAACTATTATGTCAAATTACAAAATTTTGCATTTTTAAAAAAATTATTATACAGAAAGATTTTAATAGTTTGGCTAGTTTCCTTAAATTATTAAAAGATGCTTAATTTTATGAATGACTGATTGCATGCATAAACTGGAGGGATAAAATATAATCATATAATTCTATTTTTCATAAATTTGCCAAAAAACTGATGTCAGTGATTAAGGTTTAAAATATTACCGACATAATGTTATTTTATGTGATAAACTATAATGCCAAATTTAAAAAAAAATTATTATATATACTTATATTATGTAATTTTTGTGCGATGAACTATTATGTCAAATTACAAAATTTTTGCATTTTAAAAAAATTATTATACAGAAAGATTTTAATAGTTTGGTAAATTTCTTTAAATTACTAAAAGGTGCTTAATTTTATGGATGAGTGATTACATGTATCAACTGTAAAGATAAAATATCATTATGGAATCCTTATTTTTCATAACTTTACCAATAACTGGTGTCAGTGTTTTAAACTGTGATTTATATTATAAAAAGGTTTAAATTTTACATTTATACATTCTTGAATCAAACATTTAATCAATGTAAAAACTTTACTTAAAATGCTTCATCTTTCTCATGATACTATCGGTGATTGTCTTATAAGAAGTGGTAATATTTAGGATAATACTCGTTCATGTATGGGAGAAGCACAATTAATACACTCTACAAAAATTGTGTTATCTAGCTTTCCGATGTAATAGCACTTCAATTGTTTTCATTGTGCGTAAAATAAGAAGCCATCAAAAATTCTACCAATAAAAAATATCGTATATTGATTTTTATTGACTTTTTCTAATAAAATGAACTTTTGTGTGTTTTCAAAGAAAAAGAAAAAAAAATTCGTTACGCGAAGTAAAAATTAAATGCATGTCTAGGAAAGAAAGAACCAAACTTAAATCCAAAAAAGAAACCAAAAGCAGCAAGAGAAATATAAAGATAATTTAGCGCTACTAAAAAGATCATGAGTGTATGTAAATTACCTCAAACTACTTAGTTTTGTCATGTAAAGCACCACAAACCCTTGTCAATGCAGTTAGAAAAACTTTAAAAGTATTATATGATTCCCACTTAAACAGTTCACTATTGTAAACAATTGCTTACAGTCCGAGTATTTGTTGTAATAAGGACATTTATTATATTCTAATGTCTAATCACAGCATTTCTATACGAAGAATTTCATACGAAGGAAGGAAATTTTTTGCTATGTGAAAAACATGATCGCCTTAATTCCTACTTAAAATACTATTTAATTATGTAATTTTTGATGATTCTTAACAAATTTTAAGTAATAGCGCTTTACTGACTTGATATTTTAAAACATTTTGTGAAATATCAAATTTCAGGTAAACATATAATTTATTGTTCTATCTCAGATAAAAATGAATTAGTCTAAAATCATACTTAATTCCTATTTTTATAAGAATAAGTCAAAAATCACATTTAATGTAATGTTTTACATGCAATGCTAATATTATTTCATCGTTTAAAATATACTACTTATATGCTCTGTAATGTTGTCAAATATCAGATTTTGATAATTCCATTGTATTTTTTTATATTTATATAGCGATTTGAACATGGAAGCCTATTTCATGTTAACATCAGGAAAAAAAAACACAAATGTATAATCGATGTTTTATGATCCCAAAAGCATCAAAGATATTAAAACATTTTGTTTCGATAAAACGCTATAAAGATAATGTAAAATCTACGGAACGTAAAGTAAGATCGCCAAACTGTAAAAAAAATAAATAAAATCCTTTTATTTTATTGTCTGAATTAATTAACCTTAAAGCAACTTTCCTGTGAGATTTTCATAAGGAAAGTAAAAACTTAGTATAACACGAAATAACAATAGCAAAAAAATCACATACAAAATAAATGTCAATGGTAAGACGGGCTTGTTATTCAGTTTTGTATTGTGATATTTATGCAAAAAATAAACCGAATACGTTTTCAGTAAACAAAGACGAAATGTAAGTCTCTATGCAAGAAATATTACTTTATCTTAATTAACCTTAAATATTCAACGTTTTATACAAATTAACAGCAACATTAGATTATCTAACAAAAGCCACTGTGACATCTACTCGTAGATCACCATTGATCTAGCATATCTTCGATTTTATAAATATATTTACTGATATGACCCGGACTTGCAGAAAATCAAACGTTATTAGTTTTCATTAATGGAAGTAAGGTATTTATATACGTCCATCGTAAATTTATAACTTACTTTATTTTTCTTATTTTTTAATTAATTTGATTTTTTAACAAACGCTCTCTATTTCAAAAACATTTGAGTTAAAGAGATATACATAAAAGTGTTTAACAGATTATTTTAAAAACAATTTGATCCGCGAGTCCAAAACATCTGATACTGTTAAAAATAAAAACAACAGATATAAGCAACAACGCCACCAGATGTTAATTATCAAATTGACACCAGGCTCTGTGAGTCAATTTGAAAATGTTTTTATTTACATAAAGTGATGATGAATCACAATGTGAATAAGAACACAGGAAAAGCATTGATAATAGACACAAGTAATAACGCCAACAGATGCTAATTATCAAATTGGCACCAGGCTCTGTGAGTCAATTTGGATAGGTTTTTGCTGACGTAAAGAAATGATGAATCACAATGTGAATGAGAACACAGGAAAAGCATTGATGACATTAACCATTCGTAATTCTTTTTTTTTTTATCAATAAATAATTACTGACTGTTATGATCAATAAAAAATAAATAAGCATTTTTATTTAATTAAAAAATAAATAAGAAGTTTTTTCGGCCTATCACCAGATTAAAAATAGTACTAAGTGAAAATAATTTATCTTGTTAGTGCTTAAGCTTTTGGAAATACAGATAAATCTTTTGTTTTATATAAAGACATTGATTCAAATCAGCTTAATTTTTTTATTAAGATGAATATCGATATCGAATATCGACGTTATTGTCCATGAACTTTTTTTCCTTCTAATTTAAAAGTACTCCAGTTACTAATTGACACTTGAAGTAGCAATTCATTGTTCAAACCTCCTCATAAAATTATGCCATCCTGTATTTCGTATATATTTACTCTGCATGCCAGGCCATCTTTACATATCTAAATTTGCCTCCTACAACCTGAAACTGTAATTACTGAACTGGATCCTTCTAATCACTTTAATAGTGATAAGAATTTTGAATAACAGAGGATTTATTTCTGTTGATGATTATCCAGAATCTTCATAAAGGCTCAAAATAGAGGACTAGAAACTATCTTTTATTCTTGATTGAACACTAACTGATTGCATAATTAGCGGGGGCAAAATTTAATGGACACTCTATTGTTTCCAAAGTTTTAATACTTTCTATTTTTATAAATAAAAAATATAAATTATATTAAATTCGTTCATTTCATTTAAAGTTTAATATTTCATTGCTAAAGAACATAGTATTTGAGATATTACTTAAAATTTAAATATGTAATTTTATATTTATTCATATATGATAGTTTTCTGAAAATGATGTGATTACTTTTTATTATTGATGCAAGAGTTGATTTAAAAAATATTATTAAAATATAATTTAAAATCATTAAAAAATTCCGTAAAATAATTCAGCAACTGATTAAACGCAATTTTAATAAAGCAGACTATACTGGCAATGATATATGAGGGGGTAAAAAAGGAAGTCACTATATTGCAGATAATTTTTTGACTTACAGTAATATTTATTACTTTGTTTTTAGAATCATATTTACTTTCTATTCTAAATGATACATCAAACAGTTCAAAAATTAATTCAGAGAATGGGTCAATATCCGAGGGCGGCCTTAGACAGTAATTTGTAGGCCTAGTTCAACTGCACACTATTTTCTCTTTTATTTTCTATCATTCACGAAGCAAAAGATGAATCATCTGTCTAAATGGCTTTCTCCAACAATACAGTTGGTTGAGAGTGCCATATTTATCACGATTTTCAGAATCTTATGCTAATAAGACGTGTTATTCTTGACATGGCATGAACAGACTCGTGGTCTGCACGTAGTAAAAATTCAAACTGCATTATTAATATGTATGCGTACCGTTAGAGATCATAGAGCTATATATCCGTAAAATTGGATTGTTTCTAAAAGGGTTTCCTCTGAAAATCTTGCCAAAAAGTTATACAACAGCGACAGAAAGACATATGGATAGTCAATTTCTACCATGGTATTGTACTAAGTGTTGAAGTGTGCATTAAGTGAAAATTATTCAGAATAGATTTCTATGCGAATCAATGATGCTTAAGACTTTTTAATATAGAATCTATTATTTTAATTAATACATTGGATTACAAGGTATTGCAAAGGAATTTTCGCAGTTGTTGATTGTATTTCATCTTGACTAAATGTAAGTCATTTTTTTTTTTTCTTATTGGAAAAAAACTTAACTACTTGACTAACTTACTTTGATTTTAATCTTATTGTTTTTTAAAATAAAATTATGATGATATTTTTATAATTATTATTTTATTTCTTTTTAAATAAATACTTCCATTACTGTAATTTTCCTGCTATTTTTATACACCTTATATTTATCTATACTTTGAAATACAGTATGTTATACATATCAATACTATAAAATTCAATACCTTATGCATATAAATACTATAAAATACAATATCTCATGTATATCAATATTATAAGATATATTATCTTATTAAACTCTATCTTATCTTACACATTTCAAAGCGTATTCCTTTTCATTATGAGAATCAATATCCTGTTCTTAAAGAATTAAGAATTATGTCTTTCGCTTTCATTATAGATAAATTAAAAAGAATATATTTTCTATGGAAAGAAGAATAAAAAGAATATATTTTTCATTCTTTGAAGTTTAATTATTTTTCATTATTTTAAGTAATTTTTTGTACAATATTCTTTTACAGTTAGAATTACGAAGTTGTTTCTCAAACTTCGAAATTGGGCCTCTTAAAAATTAGATGTACATATTTATAGCATTCAAAATTTCTTTTGTTATCCGATTAAAAATAGCCCTATCGCTCTTTTCCGACCTGCTAATTATAAGGAATCTTTAATTTATTCTTTGAATCTTCATCTTTTGAGAAATTGAACCAATAAATAGAATTTCCCAAAAGAAAATTTTATTAAAATTTGAAGCAGCAGATGATTTTGGAACACTTAAAAAGTGATTTCTTTCTGCTTAATTAATTATAACATTAAAATACAGCAGTAAATTGTACATATTGGCATTTAAAAATCTGCATTGAAATTAGAAACCGACTCATTTCATTTAATTAAAACTAAAGAAAATATTCATTTCATCCATGATTTTTTTTCATTTGAAATTCAAAATTTAAAAAATCGTTTTATTTTGTTTTAAAACAATTTAATAAAATTTTAGGTTAATTCAACAAAACATTTGTGTAATAAAACCGTACATCTAAAATTCATTAAATATCATATATGTAGTACGTTCAAATGTTTGAATTTACTCACCTTTTATGCTTTTTTTTTTTTTTTAAATTTTAAATCAAATTAATTGCAAAAAGCATTTTAATCGAGATGGTCACTGGTTAATACTGATACTAAAAAGTTTACAACTATGAAACTCAATCAGCAAAATGTTAAATTATGTTTAATACAATTAAAAATGTGATTTTGAACTTACCATGCGTTGATTTAGCATTCCGAATAATAATTTAAAAATATATTTTTTTAATTAGGAAAAAAAGTCAATTATTTATTTTGTTGAAATTTAAAAAGAAATTTAAAAATTTAAAATAAATATCGATTTGGTAAAATCCTCAGATAAATAAACCCTTTTAATAATAATAATGATCTTAATTTTAAACTCAAAATCTTTCTATTTCCACTTGTAAGCAAGGTACTGTAAAGATAAACTTATAAAATACAAAACATTAAAGTCCAGTAAATTGCCCGGATTTTCATTTTTTTGACTGCTTTAACATGGGATATTCCACTCGATAATGTAAGTTAAATTCTTTAACATACAAAACTTATTTCTTAGCTTAAGTAGCCGTGATAGAGATTCCTGTCAAGGATACAACTCATCACTAACTAATCATACTGATTCTTGGAATAGTTATTTTCAGAAACGAAAATGTGGACAGCCCATTTAACTCTTGTTCTAATTAATCGTAAGTTTTAAGCAATTACGACGATAATGGAAATATTTTTTTTCATTAAAAAACAAAATCTTAAATGGAAAATTAGATTTTAAAAGTATTCATAATCGTTTCAATTTTCTTTTTAAAAATTCATCTTCTTCGTATTGATTCGAAACATGGTCCAAAAGACAGGTAAGACAAGGAAGAATTAAACGATAAATCGAGACAGTTAATGCGTTTTTAAGTGCCCTACAAAATGCTTTTAGGCAGTCAGACCACAAGCTGAGTGATTTAATTTTTACAGTCTGAGAATATTGACCTCTAAATACACATTTTGCTCTCCTTCCTTATACAAGATTTTCTGCATTAATAATCTACTAAAGATAATCTAGGTCATAAATGTTAAATACTTATTTCTTATTTTCTTTATAGCGTTTACACTTAGTACAGTCTACTTTCCTATTACAAGATTAATTCATCCCATGCAGTATAGAAAACCGCATTAAGCAAATCTAGAAATAATACAAATTAAGGAAATATGTTGATCTAATATCCAAACTACGTAAAGCGAAACCTTGATATGATAGAAATTCAAGATATATTCGGTGTTAAGGAACACATAGTCATGTATTGTTATTGTTTCTCAGTGATAGGAGATATTGTTCTATAACGAAATTAATGTACAACAAGAACAATTTAAAACTTTTTCAATAAACATTTGGTACCTGAAATATTTCGTACAATAGTAAGTAAAATATAGATTGATTTTAAGCCAAATTAATCTTCTGAAAATAGTCTAGGTCATAAATGTTAAGTACTTATTTTTTTAATAGCGTTAACACTTAATATAGTCGACTTTCCTGTTAAAAGTTTAATTTTTCCCATGCAGTGTAGAAAATCGCATTAAGTAAATCTAGAAATAATATAAATTAAGGAAATATGTTGCACCTTATATCCAAATTACGTAAAAGCGAAACTTTGACATAATAGAAATTCAGGATATATTCGGTGTTGTGAAACACAAAAATCGTGTATTGTTACTGTATTTCAGTGCTAGGAGACATTGTCCTATAACAAAATTAATGTACAGTAAGAACAATTTAAATCTTTTCCAGAAATATTTGGTGGTGTATAACAGCAAATAAAAAAAAGATTTGTTTTTAAGCCAAATTTAAAAAAAAAATGAATATTTTAGGAAAACTACACCAGACAAATTTCACCAATTACAAATAACTTCTAAAAAATGAAATAAAAATGAATAACTTTCACAAATATTGTTTTCTATACTATTACTGACTTAAAACTTTGTCTTTCAATGGCCTTAAAAGCATCATTGCCTGTTATCCTATATATAAATACGACTTATTTGAGGATTTCTACTTATTCTTGAAGATCTTATCTTAAGAATATCGTGATATAAAAAAAACTATCGGAATTTTTGCGTTGGGATATACCGAAATCGTGTTCTCGGAGTACTTGTTAAAAAAGAGCTAACTGTGTATCTTATTAATTGGATACAATTAACTGAAAATCGCAATTTAGATAGAATGAAAATGAAAATATTTCAACTTATCATTCTTTTAGCCAAATTTTTTATTTTGAGAATAGTTTTATTGTTCTTTATCTTATTTCTTATTTTGTAACCTTTAAAATTCCTTTCTATTTATTAAAAATATATTCTAGATTTTCTTATTTTTGATAAATTGAAAGGAATTTGTCCTCCTTTAGAGAATTTATTCAATTTCACATTTTATAACGGAACACGATTAGGTATATCAGGTAATATAGGTAAATCCCATTACTTCTGATATCATTCACAGAAAAATTGTAATTTAAAGACAATGAAAAGGGAAATATTTTCAATGCAAAGAGCTTTTTCAATCTTCAACCTAATATTTATTTTTAGAATAGCTTTATTTATTCAATATGACATTCTATATTTCGTTACTTTTAAAATGTATTCTTATTTATTAATGTAAATAATATTCGAGATTCGCTTCCTTTGGATAAAAATGAATTTTAGATAATGTGTCTTCAATTATTGAATTCGCTTACTTTGGATAAAATAAATGTTAGAGAATGTGTCTTCAATTATTGAATTTGCTTACTTTGGATAAAATAAATGTTAGAGAATGTGTACTGATTATTGAATTCGCTTAGTTTGGATAAAATAAATGTTAGAGTATGTGCCCTCAATTATTGAATTCGCTTATTTTCATATTCTAATAAAAGGAAATTTTGAAGTGTTCCTTCTACCTACTTAATAATAATAATATTCGAGATTCTCTTACTTTGATAAAATGAATATTAGACAATGTCTCCTTAATTATTGAATTCACTTACTTCTGATAAAATAAATGTTAGAGAATGTGTACTCGATTATTGAATTTGCTTAGTTTGGATAAAATAAATGTTAGAGAATGTGTTCTCAATTATTGAATTCGCTTAGTTTCATATTCTAATAAAGGACATTTTTGAAGTGTTCCTTCTAGGTACTTAATAATAATAATATTCGTAAATAATATTCGAGATTCACTTTACTTTGGATAAAATGAATATTAGACGTGTCCTCAATTATTGAATTCACTTACTTTGGATAAAATAAATGTTAGAGAATGTGCCCTCAATAATTGAATTCGCTTAGTTTCATATTCTAATAAAGGATATTTTTGAAGTGTTCCTTCTTACCTACTTCTTTATTCAATACGATAAGTTACCACGAGTTCATATCTTTCTTACACATCGCATAAACACGGGTTTTAGATATAAAAAAAAAAGTGGCTTGTTTTTCTTCCTGAATGGGGATAATCTAAGTAAATTATAACCCAAACAATTTAATCATAAAGTGTAAGCTTGCGGAAAATTCTGTTTGATCTTTCAAACACTGACAATGGCTATTTTGAATAAATATTGAATTCAGATCAAAAGGAACTCTAATCTTAAGTTACTGATCTGAATGTAAATATTTGATAAATTAATCCTTATAAACAGCACCTACATCAAAATAACTGAAATAAATCTGCGTTAAACAGAAATTTATTACTAAGCCGGATATTTTTATAACTAAATTTAACATATTTTGTACGTTGTATTTCGATACCTTTTATAGTTATCCATAAATTATAAGATAATACATTCTTAAGTTACATCAAATATCTCTTCTTAACATCACAAGTAATTTTTTGGAGAAATAGCCTTGAAAATAATTTCTTTGTAAACCTAATGTAGTAACATTAAATATCATTTTAGTTTTATATTGTGAGAACACTGAAATAATTATAGGTAATATTTCATAAGCAAAAATTTAACATAAGACTTTCTATTTATTATACTAATATGACTCAATTGATATTTATATACATATGATGTTTATTATATATTTTATATTTATTTATTAATTATTTTATTTTATTTATTTATTTATATTTTATATATACATAAACTCCATTGCATCGAACGATAGTATTTTGCAATGTTTACAAATTTCTGTCCAATAATATTTATTGCTATATATTTTATTTTACTTTTAACTTTACTGCTGTTTTTGCTAAACTAAGATCACATAATTTTTTTTATAAAAGGAACAGTAGTTCTATAGAAATTAAGTAATAAATCAGTATTTGAATAATTATTTTTATATAACAAGCAAAATCTGCTTTTACTTTATAACTTTCTATAGAAACTCGTTATTAGGGCTTATATGAATTGAATATTTTCAGAAATTAATCTGTATTTTTACAAATATTTTATATATTTTTAAGTATTTTATATTTTTGATGTACTTTTTTCCACGCCCAATTCTTTTTTATATTATCACATGAAAGAAATTGAAAATATATATTGATTTTAAAGAAATTTAATCTTTGAATTGCTTCAGTTTTTAGCTTTTAGCAAATGTTTTATTACAAAATATATTCAATTTTAATAATTTAAAACATTCTTACACTAAAATTATTAGAAAAACACAAATGTCTTTTTTTAGTTTTAGAAACCTTTTTTATTTTTAATGATTTAAAATATTTTAAATTTTAATGTAATACGAAATTTTATAAAACTACAGTAAAAAAAAAAAAAAAAAGATATTTTAAAAACATTGTATGTTTATAATTTTGAATCAAATTGAGATCAGTTATATTTTTTAACAAATAGTTCGTCTTTAACTGTTTAGATAGCCATAATTAAAAGAAATTTTAGAAAAATATTATTAATTCTTTAATCAATCATTGGATAAATATTTTTCAAGTTTTTAAAAATCTATCTTCCCTGATTTTGAAATGAATGTCTCTGGTAATTTTCTTGTTAGCACAAATTCTAAAATCGTACTAAAAATAATTCGTCCTAATGATGTTATCAGAAAATGATAAGGAGAATTTATTTTTACTTAATTTTGTATTTTTAAAAATTTTATAGCAGTTGATAAATACTTTATCATATTAATTTATCGTAAAGTAGATATTCATGTACTGACATCGGATTTTTATTTTTATCTTTTAAAACAATTTGTTTGTTTCGATATCTTTCTATATCAGTTCCTACTTTTAAATGCAGATAAATATTTGTTAGATAAGTAGTTAGTAATGCTAGATAGACATTATTCTAAAATAGTCTGTGAAATAAAATGCTATCAATAAACTATTTTTACAAAATTTTCAGAAATACTTAGATGTATCTCATAAATAATATGATTCAAAATGAACACCTGCATTTTAAAATATCCATATAAAAAGTCAATGTTCAATTGCCGTTCAATCCAATGTTCAATCGAGATTAAATTTTTAATTTTTAAGACTATAATTTTAATTAAAAGATAATAATTTTTAAAAGTACTAAAACAAACTTTTAACCGAATTATACAACTTTTGTACACCTTCCAAAAAAGCAAGGTAAAAACATTTGAAATATTTCAAAGACTATAATCCAGACTTTCTAATGCCATTAAACAATTTTACTGTGCATCTTTTTTATGTTTTTTATTTCTACCTTCTGTCTTTTAGTACCCTGGAGCACTATTGCAATGATCCATGATATTCACCTGAAACCATGAATGCTTTTTGTTGAGGTCTTCTCACGTAACAAATTACTCAAGGGTAAAAACGTAACCCGTAAAAACCTGCGCCCAAATCTGGTTTGAGATTTGCCCCTGACATTCCGCTAATTTCCTCCGATATTAGTGGATCTTGTATTTGTACGATGACTTCCTTTATTTGACTTCCTTTTTTTTTTTTCTTTTTTTTCCCCCCTTCTTATTTTTATTTATTATTTTTATTTTTATTGATTAATTTTTTTTATATATTTATTTTCTATTTTTATTTAATAATTTTTTTATTTTTATTTATTAATTTTTATTTAATTTTTATTTTTATTAATTTATTATTTTTATTTATTTACTTTAGAAAAAGTAAAATATGTCTTTTTTTTAATTTTTAAGGTGTAAAATTTTCTGATATTAATAGCATAATTGTGTATCGTTGAAAATTAATATGATGTACAGCAAAAGTAAGACTTAAAACAGTTTCTAGTGTGTTTCAGACTTTCTAGAGATTTCTTAATTTAAGCCACAAAATTTAACTGTAGTACCAAAAAAATTAAAAGGGGAAACACATTAACCAATATAAATCTATCAATCTTTCTTTTAATACATTTATTAGTTTCTTATTTTGTAATTATAATAAAAACAGAAAAAGGAAAATAAATTTACATTTACGGTTAATCATGGAGGAAAAAATTTATTCATTTATTTATTATTGTTTTGCTTTATTAATATGTTCATCCGTATTTTCAAATTTAAAAATTAATTATTTTAAATTAATTATATTTTTCTTAAAATATTCTCAATTATCTAGTGATATAATCATTATCCTTTAGCCTCAATTTTAACAATACCATAATTTGTATTAAAAAGTTATAACGATGAAATATTATTAAAAACTCAAATTTATTTCAGAAAATTCATTCTTTACATAGATCAGTTCAGTTGGCAAAAATCACCATTTAACTATTTGAGGACCAATGACAATCCTACAATTAAACCACGAATATACTCGTAATGCGTTCTAATATATTAAGCGCAATCCATTAGTAACATAACATATCACTCTTATGTTGAAAATTTTACTAGTTTTCTGAATTTAATGGGCCGTATAGCCGATAAAATAGGTCTTAAACTGATTTAAGTTGTTATAAGTTTAAACTATTTTAAATTTAACTTTTCCAATTTTCTGTTTTTAAAACTTATTCGAGCGTCATTTAGATTGAAAAAAATAGAAAAATAAACAAATAAATGTATACCATTAAAAGGGGATTAATCTGTATTTAATGAATTCTTCTTTAATGAAATGTCATCTATTCCCTACTGCTATTACGATTTGTATATAAATTCTCTACTACTATTACGATAAGTATAAAAATGGAAATTGTTGCAGAATACAACCTAAAATGTTACAACGTTATGACGTAATACAAAGTTATTTTTCAACATTTGTATTTTTATAAGAGCAGCAACAACAAAAAATAATTAAACAGAGAAAGTAGGTGCTTTCTAAATCTTTATTCTTTTATCGGTTACAGAGTATGTAACCTGTTTATATATATATATATATATATATATATATATAAGTCTTATTTTCTTTAACTCTTAGAATCTGAATTTATTGTTTTTACTTATTCATAACTTTTTGAGTTTCTAACTTAAAATTATAAAGGAATTCAATTTATAGTTCAAACTTCATATGATAGTTGTTGCTGTGAAAAATTTCTTGAGACCACTATCATTATATCATTGATTTCCAAGCAATGCACATGCTATATTGTTTTTATCTATCTATGCACGCAGATGCAACCTAATTAACGAGCATAATCTAATACATGGCGCAATAATTGGCATTCATTTTTACATTAAGCAAATTTTACTTGTGTTTATTCATAACATATATATTTACACATAAAGTTAATTGTTACTTATACAGAACAAAGCGGATTTATCTGTGATTACATATTTTTGTATTTTTATAATAATGGATGGTTTATTATTTATTTATTTATTATTTATAATTTATTTATTTTCCCATTTAGTAATTAAAAACTTAATATTGTAAGTTTATATTCATTTACATGGCATTGTTAAATTTGTAAAGAATATTCAAGGAGTTACAATATTTTCACATATTTAGTGATATATGTTAGTTGTTGGAATAAAAAGCAGAAAGTAGTTAACACTTCAGTAGATGTTCAACAATAAAAACAACTGATACATATATTTTTAATAGCATGTATACTGTATTAATAAGAAAAAATATTTAAATAATATACAGCTTAATATTTTCAATAATATGTGTTTTGGTTATTTACTTTACAAATGTATATTTCATTTGAAAATAAATGGAATGTTGACAGTAGAAAATATTTTGAAAAAGAAAATGTATTTTCAAAAAGAATTTAGCCAAGTGCGATTTTTGCTGAGGGTTTTAACCACATATGCTTCATTGTTTCTTTTTAACTCAACAGGATATAAGATTCATGAATTATAAACAACACATTGCTATATATATATCATAAATAGCGCTATTATTCCTGTTTATATTATTAACTTATTTAATCACATAAATTATAAGTTATGCAGTATTCCAAACATTATTATTTATTTAACTTTAAAATTAATTTTTTACATTTAAATTAGAAATTAAATGTAAAAGCTGATTAATTACATCAAATATATATATATATATATATATAATATAGTATTAAAATAACATAGTATATAATACAGTATATTAGTAATAATATAGTAAAATATATAGTATAATAATATAGTATTAAAATAATACTGATATTATTTGATGAAATCAATATATCCTTTTATAAGGGTTTGATCTTCCGTATACCTAAATATTTAACCAAAAATACAGATATGCATGCTTAATTTAATGTAATATCTAATAAAAATTTAAATTAATAACTTAACATCAATTACAATACATCACCTCTATCATTTATTTTAATTATCTATATCTTTACTACTAACAATTAAAATACCAAAATAATATTTAATTAAATTCTATTGAATGCAATTATCCAACAGATTTTTAGTATACCTAGTTAGGGTTCATTTTTATTATTCGCGTTATTCGTTATCGTACAGTCAATGTTTATAAAATCTATCCTTCACATGAATTGACAACACATTTTCAATTCACTATACAATCACTTGATATCGCCAACTCTAACTATTTTGTTAAAAAATATTGACATGCATGCTACATCCATTAAATATTTTTTCATTTTTAAATCACCTTTAAATATTTTATTAAGAGTATATAATCACTAATAACAACAAAACATATAACTCAAATATAAACTGTTCACTGTTAATATAATCACTGTTTTATATAATCACTCTATCCCATCACATGAATTGACAACACATTTTCAATTCACCCTATCCAATCACTTGATATTGTCAACTCTAACTATTTTGTTAAAAATATTGACATGCATGCTAACATCTAATAAATTTTTTAGTAAGAGTATTAAATTAACAGCTAAACATATTAGTTAACTCAAATACAATCACTGTTTATAAAACTCTATCCCATCAATGAATCACATTTTCAATTCACTCTATCCAATCAACGTTGTCAACTCTAATTATTTTATTAAAACTATTGACATTCATGAATATTTTTTTCATTTAAATTAGCTTTAAATATTTTATTAAAAGTATACAATGATCAATAACAGTTAAACGTATTAAGTTAACTCAAATACAATCACTGTTTAAAAACTCTATCCCATCACATGAATCGACACTTTCAATTCACTCTATCCAATCACTTGATATTGTCAACTCGAAATATTTTATTAAAGATATTGGCATGCATGCTAACATCAACATAATAAATATTTTTAATATTTATTATGTTGTTGTTTTTATATGTTATTTTTCATATTTTTAATATTTAACATAATAAATATTTTTCATTTTAAATCAGTTTTAAAATATTTTATTAAGAGTATATAATCACCAATAACAGCTAAACATATTAAGTTAACTCAAATACAATCACTGCTTATAAAACTCTATCCCATCACATGAATCGACAACACATTTTCAACTCTCCCTATCCAATCACTTAATATCGTCAACTCTAAATAGCTTATTAAAAATATTGGCATGCATGAATATTTTTCATTTTTTAAATCAAATTTTAAATGAAAAAGGAAAAATATTTTAAATTAAAAATCATTTTAAACATTTTATTAAGAGTATATAATCACCAATAACAGTTAAATGTATTAAGTTAACTCAAATACAATCACTGTTTATAAAACTCTATCCCATCACATGAATGGACAACTCACCCTATCCAGGCATACAGATGCTAATCCGTGAGCTGTTGGTGTAGATATTGTCAGCTGCGCGTTTGAAGAGTGGATGAAAGAAGCAGCTAGGATGTCAGTGGCCGATCCAGTGAGACCTATTTCTGCATTGGCCCGCGGCAATAATCTAAGGCTTTTGTAAGTAGGTGACGGGAAAACTTCGCTGTCTTTTGCAGGTCGGTTCCCTCGTCATCCTCATGCTTCAGCTAGGCTATAAATTCGCTACTAATTCATTCATCATTTGCTTGCCTGCAATTAGATTAACCCTCATATTATACCAGACGCTATTAATTAGTGATGGGCCTGTACGTGAGCTTTTGGATTTGTCTGGATTGAACTTGAATGGTAGAAGGCGTGTTTCTGTTTTTTTTGAAAATGTGAGCAACTTTCAATATCGGAGTTTCTAAAAGTTTGTTGGTGGAAAGTGTCTAAAGATCAAAGCTTTTGTAAACTCGGTGGAAGAAAGTGGAAAAATATTTGAATAGTTTTATTATTTTTTTTTAATAATGATGTAATTAAACACTTTCATAATGATGTAAAATTATTTTTATTAATTTATTTCATGGTTTTCTTGGATTTCTCAGGTACTCTCAAAACTATTCTCAGATAAACGTTATACTGTAAAAGTTTTATAAAATTTCCCAGAAAGTCTTGATCTTTTGTTATGTAAATTTTGATTTTCTTTCTACTTTATTTTACTATGGCAAAAAAAAAAAAAAAAAAAAGTTTTTTACTACAGTGAAAAATGCCGTTATAGTTAATTAGTTTATCTGCTAACAAAATAGATAGACACAACTTTAATTCAGACATTATTTTGATATTATATGTTTCCTTATTAAAATCAACCTCTATATTAAATCCCATATAAAAGATTTTTCGTTCTGTGTTCATTGCGGACTGTTCTCCAATAAAACACAAACCATACAATGTGTATTCCATTTTATCGAATTCAATTAGATTTTTGATAAATGTAGTGATAAAATATTCATCTTACTAGAATATTGGAATTTTAATTTTTTAATTAAAACAAAAAGGAAATGTACGCAATTTCTTTTCTTTTAACAACAATACCGGAACGTATTACTCTCTCCTTTTTTTCAACTAATTTGATATGTATATATGTGATCCTTTATTAAAATTAAGCTCTCATATTAAATGCCATATAGAAAAATTTTCACTTCGAATTTATTCCGAACCGTTCTCCAATAAAACACAAATACAATGTGTAATCCTTTATATTGAATTCAGTTAGATTTTTGATAATGTGGTTACAAAATATTCATTTTACTAGAATATTGTGGTTTTCATTTTTAATTAAAACAAAAGGGAAATTTATGCAATTTCTTTTCTTTTAACTACAATTCTGAACCATATTATTATCTTTTTTTTTTTTCAACAAATTAGATATTATATGATCCTTTACTAAAATTAAGCTCTCATAATAAATGCCATATAGAAGATTTTTCAAAACAGTTCTCCAATAAAACACAAATCATTCGATTCACATTCCACTATCATTAATTCAATGCGATGTCTAATAAGTATGATAATGAAAGTATATTTTTGTTACAGAATTATTGTGATTTTCCTTTTTTAAATAAAAGTAGAAAAGAAATAAAGGAAATCTAAGTTATTTCTTTTTTTATTAATAGAAATTCCGAATAAAATTACTCAATTTCTCTTTTTCCTTATTTTTAAACCATTGAAAACTAACTTGTTAAGAAGTATGTACTAATATAGCGAAGCATTTGTTCTCCTAATATAAGTGTGCTAATATGCGAAGTGTGCTAATATCGATCATTTTCTCTCTCCTTTTTTTTTCAGCTAGTTCGATATTATATGATCCTTTATTAAAATTAAGCTCTCATATTAAATGCCATATAAAAGATTTTTCACTTAGAATTCATTCAGATCCGTTCTCCAATAAAACACAAACCATCCGATTCACACTCCGCTATCTCAATTCAATGCAATTTTTAATAAGTATGGAAAGTACATTCTTCTTACAGAAATATTGTGAGTTTTAATTTTTAAGTAAAACAAGAAAATAATAAAGGAAATCTAAGTTATTTCCTTTCTTTTAACAACAATACCGAATAACATTACTCAATTTCTTTTTCGTTCTTATTAAACCATTGAAAACTAACTAGTTAAGTATGTGCTGATATAATGAAGTACTTGCATTGCCATCTGGCAAACAATTGAATTGGAAGAAATGGTGAACAACTTTCGGACTGTTGTTTAACATAATTTCACGATTCACCTGCTACGAAGCAAAAAGTTGTATAAGGAATTTCCAGTCTGCAAGTCGATTACTTCCTACTTTCAGACTATACTTTCTCCTTTAAAAGCCATCGTTGAGAAACGATTCAAAGGGAGCACTTTCCAACTTTTTGAATTCAGATCTATGCCAATAAGGCTATAAATAGATGAAATAATTCGTTACACATTCCGCACTTACCGTTTTTATCAGAATCCGCTGTGAAAAAAAGTGTTAATCCAGTTCGTAATTACTTAGTTTTCGTGGAAAAGTATTTATATAATCTGATACTAAAATAAATTATTGATCGTTTAAAAGTAGGGTTCTTTAAAAAACAATTTTTATTCGATGGGAGTATCTTGAAAATGTAATCCAACGAGTTTATTTTTTTTAAAGTTAAAATAAGAGAGATTGTTTTGTGCGTCAGAGGTGGTTTGTTGAACTTGTTTGCATTGATTTTTATGTAAATGTTTGTAAAAATATTTTTAAAAAACATTTCAATATTAACTATTTTCTACCTAAAAAAAATAATATAAGCTACTTATAATATTTGAGATATATTGTAATTTTAATAGACGAAGGTTTTTTTTTTTTTTTTTTACTAAAATCAATAATATGCATTATTAATAAATATATAGAGTAACATAATGTTATTCTATTTTACTTGTTTTTCTTGTATAAAATATAAAATAAATATATATTACGTAGGGGCCTGATGGCGAGTGACTAGCGCTCTGGTACTCGGTGCCACAGATTTCGGGTTCGAGTCCCAATGAAGCCATGGATGTTTGTAGTGGTTCGGAATCCACTTTAAACCATGGGTCTAATATGACTACTGCTACTACACCACATCACTGTACCTAGAGATGAGTTTCCCCTATAAAGTTTGGGAATGATGTGGAGAAGTCTGACTAGTAACTCTCGACAGTCATATGAGCACGGGATCTACGGCTTAAAATTGATTATGAACCACTCCCAACATCCATGGTAACGCCGGGATTCTAACCCGAAACATGCGACACCGAGCCCAGAGTGCTAGACACTGGACCATGACCATTCAGGACACATGATCTAATATGACTGTACAGCGTTGGGAATAAAACTAATATCCCTACCCCATAAAAAAAACAACAACTCCTGGCTAGAAGACGGCCGTGGCTCACATGGGGCTGTTGCATCAATAAAGCAGAGAAGAAGACATATTATATACTTCTAGCTATTTATTAGAACTATAATCCTCTTATTCATCACAAAAGTTTTCTAGATCACCATACGGTACTTGGATGCTATTTTCACTAAAAATGCCTTCACTTATACTCATTTGAAAAGTTAATGCAAGAGGTAATAAGCAATAAATAACGTATAGTTTCTCACTAATCGAGTCCAATGTATATAAAACAACATGGAATCTGGACAGAATGTCTGCTGCCAGACTTTTTCACGAGTTAAATCCTTTATGTTCCAAAATGAAACAAATATGAGATACGAGTATACTCGGGATAATACGTTATGCGTTAAACTCTTACTAATTGGGGAATTCACCATTGTTTGATTAATCAGACGTTTACGGGAAGATTTTCTGTTTCTCTCTCTCTGTTTTCATTTTGTGTTCCACATAGAATACCATGACCAGTTCCTGATGAATGCCTTTTTAGTATTTTTAATGGAGCAAAATATTAAAGCGATGACCAAAAATGAGGAGCATTTTAGAAACCTGTATGAGAAATATCTCTTTTGGATGCAAAACTAAAATGAGAATTTTTTATTATTGTCTTCAAATCAAAATGCTGAGGATACATTGAATCCAAAAGTAAATGTTATGGAGAAAGAAGCTTGAAATGGGTAAAAAAATGATTTAAGTGACTTAGGATATTATGAATGTGTAAGTCGTGCAGAGATAGTAAACAATATGTTTGATAAATTTACAAAACTGGATTTTAAAATGAGAATCTCCTAAAATCTCGTTTCGAATTCAGCTTTGAATCTTGAAAATGTCAATAAAGAAAAAGATAAAAAAAATTTCAACACGGCATTGAAGAGGTGTTAGGTTTGTCTCTCTAAGGTCATTTTATGCACACTTCAGGCTAATTAGACCGGGCTCTACAGTTTAACGTGGATTCCGAACCATTAACAAACATCCACGCCACCACCAGTATCGAACTTGAAACATGCGGTACCAATGGCCAGAGTGCTATCCAATTGATCACCAGGCCGACATTGAAAATGTGAAGAAAAAGTAGCTGGGTAAATGTCATATTAAGATGATGGTACGCTACTAAAAATATTGAATTGTTATGATAAGAGGAAGATATATAAAATAGATATTGACTTCGAGTATTTATATTAGTGAAATAAATTGTGCTTATTTATTATTAACTTTATTATCCGTAAAACATATGTGTACTGTTTGAGGGAGAGTGGGTCAGAGATGGCTTAGAACACTTTCAAAGTTTTTTATTGATTTATTATCATTTTTTAATTTTTTTTCTCGAGCTAATAATTATGTAAGTAAATAGTTTTTAATTTTTTTTTTTCTTTTCTTTTCTTTTTTGAGCAATTATTAAATAATTTTATGGGTAACCTGTATATTGGCCCAGTCGATTATTATTATTTTTTTCTATAAAATTATGAAAATACTTCGTCTAAAAATAAAATTTTAGTTGTATATTGCAAATAATAATAAAAACTTTTCTTTTTTATTACAAAATAGAAATCATAATACATATACTCTGAGTATAGATTTGGAAACAAAACAAATTTTGATACAAAATCATCAAATAGAAATAAAAAAAGTTTTCAAACACAGACTCGTGAAATTAATGGTGTAAGGGTTACTGTGGATAAAATTTAATTTATCTAAAAGAAGCACAATTTATTTTATTCTACACGTAATACAATTTAACTTATATGACATGAACTTGATGTTTTAATCGATATACGCAACATACATTATTAGTAATATTTTTTTATTTCACTTGATTAACAAAACAGTAACACTTTTTCAGTAGTGTATGATTCATTATGGAGATTTTATTTGATGAATTAAAATTTATTTAAATCTGTTAATAACTTCTTCTGACACAATATTAAATTTATATTTTATTTATTTCCCAATAATGGTTTTAATTAATAATTTAGACGTTCCACAATAATCTTAGCACCAGCGGTTCTACAGCGGAATTGATATATTCGATATCCAATATTTATATATATATATATATGTATGTATATATCATATATCTGTGAAGTATGTCAATATTTCCAATTTAAATAATGGCGCTTCTAACTCTTAAGCTGGTACTACAGTATTTTAAGAAACTTTTGAACCTTTAAAATTTTCAGTATAAAACTTGAACTATTTAAATTAATAAACTAATGATTCAATTTAGATAAAAGATTCTGTCATATGGTATGATAGAATAAAAAAAAAAAAAAAAAAAAAACATCAAGTTCTTTTCTGAGATTATTGACAATATTTCTATTTAAAACGTATATACACAATTGCATTCTTATACTTAACGAAATTCATTTAACTTTTAATCAATCAGCAATTTTATAAGAAACCTTTTTTATGATTAATAATTATGTTCTTTACGAATTCTTGTTAAAAATTCTATTAACTAGCTGTTCGTTTTTTGTTAAAAAAAATTTTATTGCGCTAAAAAGGCCCAGGTATTTTTAAAATATTGCAATATTATTTTCTATAGTTTTTACATAGTTTCTATAATTTAATCAATTAGCAACTTTATTAAAAAACCCTTTTTCACTAATAAATATTTCTTTACAAATTCTTGTTAAAAACTACTTACTAGCTGTTCGTTTTTAAAATTTCTTGCTAAAAGTTCCCCTGTAATTTAAAATATTGTTTCGCTATCACTAATAATTAAAACTAGCTGGTTTTTAAAATTTCTTGCAAAGTTCCCCTTTTTTAAATATTGCGAAATTATTTTTCTATAGTTTTTACATAGTTTCTATAGTTTAATCAATTAGAAATTTTATTAAAAAAACCCTTTTATCACTAATAATTATATTTCTTTACAAATTCTTGTTACAAATTACTACTTACTAGCTGTTCGTTTTTAAAATTTCTTGCTAAAAGTTCTGTATTTTTTTAAATATTGCAAAAATTATTTTTATAGTTTCAATTAGCAAGTTTAATCAATTAGCAATTTTATTAAAAAACCCTTTTTATCACTAATAATTATATTTCTTTACAAATTCTTGTTAAAAAACTACTTACTAGCTGTTCGTTTTTAAAATTTCTTGCTAAAAGTTCCCCTGTATTTTAAATATTGCAAAATTATTTTCTATAGTTTTTAATAGTTTCTATAGTTTAATCAATTAGCAATTTTATTAAAAAAACCCTTTTATCACTAATAATTATATTTCTTTACAAATTCTTGTTAAAAATTACTACTTACTTTGTTCGTTTTTAAAATTGCTAAAAGTTCCCCTGTATTTTTAAATATTGCAAAATTATTTTCTATAGTTTTTACATAGTTTCTATAGTTTAATCAATTAGAAATTTTATTAAAAACCCTTTTATCACTAATAATTATATTTCTTTACAAATTCTTGTTAAAAATTACTACTTACTAGCTGTTCGTTTTTAAAATTTCTTGCTAAAAGTTCCCCTGTATTTTTAAATATTGCAAAATTATTTTCTATAGTTTCAATAGTTTAATCAACCAACAATTTTATAAAAAAAACCCTTTTTTTTATCCCTAATAATTATATTTCTTTACTAATTCTTGTTAAAAATTACTACTTACTAGCTATTCGTTTTTTTAAAATTTCTTGAAAAGTTCCCCTGTATTTTTAAATATTGCAAAATTATTTTCTATAGTTTTCAATAGTTTAATCAACCAACAATTTTATAAAAAAAAAAAACCCTTTTTTTATCCCTTATATTTCTTTACTAATTCTTGTTAAAATAGCTGTTCGTTTTTAAAAATAAAAGTTCCCTGTATTTTAAATATTGCAAAATTATTTTCTATAGTTTCAATAGTTTAATCAACCAACAATTTTATAAAAAAACTCTTTTACTAATAATTATATTTCTTTACTAATTCTTGTTAAAAAAATACTAACTAGCTGTTCGTTTTTAAAATTTCGTGCCAAAATCACCTTATATTTTAAAATACTGCAATATTATTTTATACAGTATGCAATTTTTAAAAAATACTGTAAACTATGTTCTTTGTTATTTTATTAAAAACAATATTTAAAACTAACTATTTTTGAATTTTTGTTTAAAAATACTAAAATTACGAAAGTTTATTCTCTAAAATATAATGTGTATCTTTAAGAAATCACTATTCCTTTTTTTTTGATCAAATCTTTATAAAACAGTTGTCATTGTATGAACTTTCACAAAATATTTCCTTTCTCATGTTCTGAACATTAAGAAGTTGAGGAAAATGATGTTTTACTTCCTAAAAAGAGGTGAATGACACCAAGTAGTCAATATCAAGGTTACTCATGGGATGGCGTGGCGAGCTCTACAAATAATATCGATAAATGAATTCATACGGTTTATTGTTTGCTTAAAAGGTATTGTCACGAAATCTTCTATCTGCTCAAGCGCTATCATTCACTGTTGTCAAAAATATAGAATTTCGGCTTGTTTGATGGTCTATTTAAATTGCAGAGAGTGCAACATACGGGTGTGGTATTTGGTTTTTCACTAGGATAGGAAAAAAAAAAATTAGTTGACAGATAAAAATTTTTTTTTTTTTTATAAAAAAAGAATTATTTTCGTTTCGTTGAATTGTGGCTATCGAAAAATCTCAAACATTTTTATTCATAATTCAGTACAACAATCTATTATTCTACGAGATTATTCTTCTATTGATTAGATAATTCTAACTTTCAAAGAGTATGGAAGAAATTTCTTTCTTTTTTTTTTTTTTTTAATAAAGAATATTTTTTGTCTAATATTGATTTATCCAAAGCTATGTTTTTTTTTTTTTTTTTTTACAAAGAACTAAAACGTGTATTTCAAATTCTGACTGAACGTGTTTGCCAGCTGCATTAGAACAAAAAAAAAAAAATAAAATAAAATAAAAATGAAACAATTCTGACTGAACAACTAAAAGCTAATTTTATTGATAAAGAGCTTGATATATGGAATTATTTCTGTATTTGTGATAAAAAAAAATAATATAGCTTTAAAATTCAGGTTTTAAATTTTCAGATTTATTACAATTTATATAAAAATTATATTAAGTTCATTATTAAAGTGTAATATCTGGTTTCAGATTAATTTGATGAATTCAACTCATTCATTTGTAGAGCATAATTCTATGATGAAACTTGACAATGACAAATAGAATTCTTGCTATTTTCTCCTTAATTAACATTGTAATTAAAATGAATGAACGTTAAAATTTTTCCTGGCTTATGAAGTTTCGAGCTTCAAAATTGAAATCATATCTCCTTTATTTTTAAAAATAAAGACATAATAATTTCTAGCTTAAATTTTCAGGTTTATTATAATTTACATAAAAATTATATTAAGTTCATTTTTATATTGAATTATATTAAGTTAATAGATAATTCTAACTTTCAAAGAGTATGGAAGAAATTTATTTTTCTGAAACTTTTTTTTTAATAATCAATAATTTTGGTCAAACATTGATTTATCCAAAGCTAAGTTGTTTTGTTTTTTAGCAAAGAACTAAAATGTGTATTTCAAATTCTGACTAAAGAAATAAAAGCTAATTTTATGGATAAAGAGCTTGGTATATGGAGTTATTTCGTTATTTGTGATAAAAACTAAAAACTAAAATATAAAAAAAAAAAATTGGATTCATTATTAAAATTTAAAATCTGCTTTGAGATTAATTTGATTAGTTAAGCTCATTCATTTGTGGGAGATGATTTTATGATGAATCTTGACAATGACAATTAGATTTCTTACTATTTTTTTTTTTGTTAATTAACATTGTAATAAAAATGAATGAACATTAAAAATTTTCGTATAATTTCTGCTCATGAAAGTTCGAGCTTTAAAGTGAAAATTAAGGAATAGCTTCCCTCTTAAATTTTCAGGTTTATTATAATTTACATAAAATTTTATAAACTTAAATTAAATTATATTAAGTTAATAGATAACTAACTTTCAAAGGGTATGGAAGAAATTTATTTCTTTTTAACTTTTTTTTAATAAAGAATATTTTTGTCTAATGTTGATTTATCCAAAACTATGTTGTTTTTTTTTTTAACAAAGAAGTAAAACGTTTATTTCAAAATCTGGCTGAACAAATGAAAGCTAATTTTATTGATAAAAAAGTTGAAAAAGTAAAATAAAGTAATAAAAAAAGTAAAAAAAAAAGTGATAAAAAAGTTGAAAAGTTTATTGATAAAGTAAATTTTATTGAAAAGAAATTTTAAATCTATTTTATTTTTAAATCACAAATCCGAAATAATTCTATATATGTTATAGAATTATTTCGGATTTGTGATAAAAAATAAAATAGATTTAAAATTTGGATTCATTATTAAAGTGTAAAAATCTGCTTTGAAATTAATTTGATGAATTCAACTCATTCATTTGTAGGAGATGATTCTATAGTATGATGAAACTTGAAAATGAAGTAGAATTCTTTCTATTTTCTCGTTAATTAACATTGTAATTGAAAAGAATGAACATAAAAAAAATTTCTTATTATTCCTGCTTATGAAAGTTCGAGCCTCAAAGTGGAAATCATCTCTCTTTTATTTTCAAAAATAAAGAAATAATTTCCAGCTTAAATTTTCAGGTTTATTATAACTTACGTAAAAAGTATACTAAGTTCATTGCTAAAATTTAATTCAGTTAAGTTTTTTTATTTATTTATTTAGATTGAAATTATATTCTTTTCTTTTTTCTTTATTTCTATATAAAAGTTTGTCTGTAATATTAATTTATATAAATTTTTTATGCAATTTTAAATAATTAAGGTGATCACTTTTACCATTTATATCAAAATTTTAAAAAAAAAATTTTCAAATGGAAACTGAGGTCATAATAAGAATGAGAATTGTGGTCATATATTTTAATGTATCTAATAAGTCAATATCTATCTATCTGTTAGTATCTATTATCTAATGCATCTCATATATTATCTAATATGTCAATATTATCTAAACAGGTTTAAAACGAAAAGTTGATTTTTATTTTTCACTCTTACCATTCTTTTTTTTTTTTTTCAAATATATTCATGAATATAAGCAATCTTAAAAATGTATGAGATTTTTAATTGCAGTTGACTTATTTCGAAATAAATGTACAAAGATTTTATTTTATTACATGATTTCATACTTAAACACCTTTAATAATTTTATAATAATTTTTCATGGAGTAATTTGCATTTAGAAGTAGTTCTAAGCAGTCATAAAAGACTTCAACCCATATACAGCTTTTATGTATGTCTGATGTTATTATTTATGTTTCTTGATATCTATCACATTTTCCGCATTTATGGATCACTAAATGAAGTAAAAAGCATTTTGTGAATTTTGGTTTATTAAGCAATGTTGCAATTGGCTTATACGGAAATAAATGTACAAAGATTTGATTTCATTATATGATCACATACCTTTAATACCTTTAATAATTAATTTAATTACCTTTAATAATTTTTGTAATGATTTTCATGGAGTAATTTACATTTAGAAGTAGTTTTAACCAATCATAAAACAATTGAACACAATATATAGCCTTCTGTATATCTGTTGTTATTATTTATGTTTCTTAATATCTATTGCACTTTCCGCATTTATGGATCACTAAGTGAAATAAACGAAAGCGTTTTGTGCATTTTGGTTTGTTAAACAATGTAGCGAAAGTTGGAGCACAGTACTAATCAGTATTTTATTTACAGTTTGTGGCACTTTAGAATAAATTATCCTTTCCTTAATAGACAATTATCTTACAAACTTACACTGACGGAAAATAAACCAAAAGTAGTTGTGTTACATAAACGAAATTTGGGAGATAGCGTGTTTGCACATCTAAAAGCTGACTTATATATTCAAATTTCGCGTTAAACAAATGACATTGGCTCTACTAGTAGCGCCAATATGAACATAAAAGTCACGCTTGCTTTAAATCCGCGATGTAAAGTTCGTGAGGGTTACTTATCTTAAGGATTGGCGTTGTGAGTTAGATGAGATGATGTTGTGAGCCTTTAAGGTAACGAAGAAGTCAGCTTAAGACTGTGAAAGAATCTGTGTAATAGGGCTACGAAAAGATGGTTTTTCTTTTTTTATGAAATTTTAGACAGACGTGGCAAGGATATATACACAATGCTGTTGGCAGAAGTGATCCCTGAAAGGTACTGTAAAACTGGGGTCTCAAAGCATAGGGCCGCTTCTGAGAAAATCGATCGTCGTATTCGTTGCATGCCTGTAGTGCATCACAGTTCATCTGCAGCAGAAATTCAAATTTCAATAGACACCAGAGTGATACAGCGAATGATAATAAATCAATTATTCAAGAGCCATCTCCAATCCAGATGTCCTGTAACATTTATGCCACTAATTCCAAATCAACGGCATTTGCTTCTTCAGTGGTGCCAAGCTAAAGCTCATTGGAGGGCTGAGTGGAAATGTATTGTGTTCTCAAATGACAGCCATCTCTGTCTTCATGCCAATGATGGCCGTATGTTGGTTAGAAGGAAGCCAGGTGAGCCTTTCGAGTCAGTCTGTCTGCGTCGTAGTGACACTGGGCTTTCACCAGTATTTATAGACTGGGGAGCAATTTTCTGATAGCAGGAGCACTCTCATCATTATCCCACACTCACAACAGTAAATCTGTACGCTACACTAGTCACATTTGGTTTACTATTCCAGGGGGCGTTTTCTAACAGGATAGCGCTTGTCCTCAGGCGGCTGATATCACCCAACGTGAGACATACAGAGTGTCGACATTCTGTAAATCAATGTTATCTTGTCATGCGAGATCACCAGTGAGGATCATGTATGAGGCATTATTGGATATCCACAACTAGCACAGACCATTGGTTGATTTGACTGACCCAGAGCAAGCATGAAACTTCATCCCACAAAATGATATATGGCACCTATGTAACACAAAGCATGTACGTCTTCATGTTTGCATTTAAAATCGGGGAGACTACAGCTGTTATTAATGTACGATATTTCACATTTGAAATTCACTTCTCGTGCATGCTTTTACCTGTGATCTTAAAGCTTTAATTAAATAAGTATGTTACTTAGATAAATGCTTTGTTTCAATGTCATTCCTCACTAATTTCTTCTTGATGTTGAGATTTCCTTTTCCTCCAGTTTATTTATTTTAGATCAATATTATTACCACCAGTTAGTAATTGATCAGATCAATATTTATATGATTGATTTTGATTCACTGTGCTTTATCGAAGTTAGAATAAATATAAAACGATCGATATATTATGAACTCCACTTTGTATAAGATAAGATAAGACTAATAAGAAAATTTCATTAAAAAATGAAAATGAATGCGTATAATGAAGTAAAATACTTAATTTCAACCACTCTTTATTCATAAAAGCAAATTTGTTTAAGAATTATTGATATTGAAAGTTCTTGAGCAAATAAATACATGAAAAATTTTCTTGTAAGCAAATATTTTTTATAATGTTTTTACGTTTAATGAGTAAATAATTTTGATTCTAAATACTTTCTGTTGTACAAAAATTGAAACACAATTGTTAACTTAATACTTTGGTATATTCTTCAATAATAAAAGCATCTGTGTTATCTATTTATAACTTTTCTGCAAATAGCGTATTTCAATAATTTCTTAATTATATATATTTTTTTACTTAAATGCAGGGGTTGCTCCGTGATTTTTAAGGGACTGAAGATTACAGGGATTGAAGCTATGTTTAATTCAGAAAGTTAAGAATTCATTAATGATTAATTCAAGTCCTTTAAAATGATTGATTGATATGAGCTCACTATAATTTATTGCTTTAAGATTTGTTTTTGCTGTTTTAATTTTCTAGGATTTTTATCGCGTAACCTGAATTTCAGTCGTTTCACCTCAAAAAGTCTCAGGAAGACATATATCTTCTTCTGTAGAACTGTCGTAAATATAGTAGTAGTTTTTTGTTGAAATATGTACACAAATTAACAACTAGAAGTCAGATTTATAAGAAAATTATGGTGAATCAAAGTGTTTAAAAAATCATATTTATAAGAGGAGAAGTTATATTTTTTTCCAAAATTGCTGTATCGTTCAAAAATTGACAGAAAATCTAATTGTTTCAATATTAGAATGAAGATGGACATTCAACACTACACCCTAAAGAGAAACGGGAGAATTATTTTTCTTGAAAAACTCTTTAAAGAAAACGGAGTCTTATTTGTATCTCATATTGAAAATCAGGTAAACCGCAACCCCCAATCCTAAAAAATACATTGACATAAAAGATTTGAAATTTACACAGAAAATAATTTTATGAACAAAACTAATAAATAATCTTCAAATCTTGCTTCGATTAACAGTTAAAAGTTAAACAACTGCTTTTTTAATAAATGCTTTTTAATACATGTGAACTAAAACACATCAGTAAAAACAACGGGCAATTATGAAACATTTAGATAAAAGATGATGTAAAAAATCCGCCTAGTTTACGATAAGAACGATAAAAGATTATGATAAAAATTTTGCTAGTTGTATGTAAATCGGTTAACTGACATCAATTTGAAATTTAAAAACATCTAAAATTGTCAAGTAATTACACAATTTAACTTTTCGATTAATAGATAGCTGTTTATTATTGTATTTTGGTTTCAATATGGCTTGTGAGGTCTCGAATCAGACTCAAAAGTGGGAAAGTCAACACGCTATACATCTAGTTGATCCAGCAAGAAAATAAGAAACTCTCAAAAAGAAATTTTTGTCATTTCGTAGAAAAAAAATTGCAGTTTGGTTATGAGTTATCAGATAAATTAACGAAAAAAAAATAAACTGGAAAAAGAATATAAGGAATTATTGTCTTTAATTTTAAAACTTGGAGAATTCAACAAGAAATATGGAAAAAAAATGATCATAGGCCTCATTTTTTTTCAGGGCATCAGTGGGCCTCGTCTTCCAGTTATGTACACCACGAACAACCTTTCGATGGGCGAATAAGAGGACATTGCCTACTGGAAGGTCTTGAGGGTAAATGCCCCACCTTTGTTAAAAAACGCTAAAAATCCTATCAGACAGTCTGATTATCAAGCAGACAGTTTGATGGCAATCTAATGACAATCAATCAGGTAGTTTGATGGCAATCTGATGGCAATCAATCAGGTAGTTTGACGGCAATCAATCAGGTAGTTTGATGGCAATCAATCAGACAGTCTGATGGCAAGGTGATGAAGACGCTTACACAAGCTTTCAGAATTTCCATCGAATTTTCTTGTTTCTGATGGCAGTGAATTCAACCGATGTCTCTATCGGATGCAAATATAATATGTCGGCGATAAAAACACTTGTAATATTCAACAATTATTTTTAAATTTCAACTCCAATAACTTCACTTTTCTTTAAATTCCAATTAAGGAAAGTTTAAATTAAATTTAAATGTTCGGAAACTATTTTTACTCATGACAACAGTTTCACCAAAAATAACTTGATTTGACTCTGAGGAAACTTGTTTTGTATTTCTTGAATTTTTGTTCTAAAGTTTAATCAATAAGTTAAAAACCAGTGCTAAAAATATTATTTGAGGATTTTTTTTTCTTGTGTCATAGAAACTACAATTAGTTCCAAATTTAATGTTTTAAAAATTTGAAAGAGAGACATCCATCCTTCATTGTTATGCTACGAATGGTAAAATAAAAACTTGTTTAAGTAGAAGATGAAAAGTAATTTTGATAGCTTTTGCATTTCATTTGCAAAGGGATATAAATAGTAAATGCATAAAGGAAAGTAAAATTCTTTGTTATTGCTCGAACAAGAAAAGCTTAATTGTTCTTCTTAATCGGTAACTAAGAATTAGGGCATGGCACTGTTTTCATGTGGATTCGAATTCATCCGTTCTGATTATTTTACTTCGCAATTAAATCATTTTTGCAATCTTTAATTAGTGTAAATGCATCATTAACTAATAGCATATAAGGAAAACAATTTATTTTGTCTTCATGCACGTGCTTAAAAAACCGTTCATCTACGCAAGGAACACTTTAGAAATACCTTAACAAAATAGGCCATTGATAAATAGGGAGATTTTGCATGCTTTTACATTGACATCAACGTTAAATTTTAAATCGTATCTCTGCACATCAAACGTTTATTTAACTGAGCTTGCCAAACTGACATATTTGATGTCAAAAGTTATTATTGTCATTACAAGTTAGTTAAAAGTAATTCAAAAGATCTTTAATGTCTGCAAAATATGTTATTTATAAGATAGCAGCCTAGAAAACTCAGAAATATAAATTAAACAAGTAATTTTCTTTACTCGAAAATAAGCAAACGATTTGAAATTTTTATAATCTGAAAAATTATTTATTTATCTTAATTAGGTTGCTTTTTGAAATTTTAATATTTATTTTAAATTTAATTCAAAATAATTTATCTGTTATAATTTATTTAAAACATAATAATATAATATTTACTTAAAGCATTTAAAACTAATTAGAAATTATTGTTTATCTAGAGTAAGAAAATAAGGTCGCGTATACAAAATGAGTCATTTAAAACATTTTTTTTTTTTTTTTTTTTGTACTTTCTGTATACAAAACATACTTTTAAGTCTAAGTGAAAATTTATTATGCACTTTGAAGAATGATTCTGTAAACTTATTCATTTACATTCACACTTCACTGAAATTTGAAATAAAAACACCTCAAAGCCATTTTTTTCAATTAGATTTGTTTTCTAAAAAACCGTTTTTTTTTAAATTTAATTTAGCTCTGAATTTTATAGTTTATTTTATAGTTAATTAATTATATCTGTCTATGCTGGACATATTTATGTGACAAAAATTCATTACATGTTATTACGAAATGTATAAAATAAATTGTATAAATGTATAATAAAAAATATAAATTATACATATATTTATATTTTAAATAAATATATAATATAAATGTATAATTATAATTAATAAATAATTTTGTTTTTACTATCACTTTGAAAAATTGTAAATTTTAGTTTTGGTTGTATGGGAACTTCTGTTGGTATAAATTTTATAAAGTAACTTTTACCATAATTTCTTTTAACGAAATAGTGTTTGATATTTTATTTGAAGAAATAGTTAAAAAATAATAGTAATTCAATTTAGCCCAAAAATTGCTAACTCTGTAGAATATGCTAATGATTTAATATATAAGTTTAATGCTACAGATTTATTTAAATGCATTCAAATTATTTTTTGTCACATGATATCTTAAATTATTGTTCTTGTTTTCTATTTTCCAGCATTCACTAAAGTGTGACAGCAAACCTTAATAATATATCAATATTACTCTTTTAATATACTAATTAAAAATTTAAACAAGAAATTTGCCGTATTTAAAGAAAAATGAATGAAAATTTCTAAATTTTTCATGAATATCTTTATCTGAAAAAGTAATGAAAGTTCGAGTCCATGAACCCGTGTGTTCTCATGGAAGGATGGAAGGGGGCATCTTTTGTTGTGATGGAGCACCAGTAGGTAAGAAGTGGGCTGAAAAGTTCCTAGGCTGACACATAGATGGCGCTACTAGTATTAAATCCATATGATTTTTAGTTAGCCCTAACCTTCAAAAGGCACGTGTATAAATTTGACAACTGTTGCACTATTAGTATGTGAGTTATAGCATTTTTAGTGAAGCAACTTTTGTTAGTTTGAAAAAATGGATAAAAAAGAAATTCGTGTGTTTAATAAAGCATTGCTTTTTGGCGAAAAAAAATACTATTGAAGCCAAGGCTTGGCTTGATAAACTTTATTCGGACTTTGCACCAGGAAAATCAACCGTAGAGAAGTGGTTTGCTAAATTTAAGCTAGCTGAGACCCTAAAGATATCAAAGGAACATGTTGGACATATCGTGAATGAATATTTGGATATGCGAAAGCTCTGTTCAAAGTGGGTGCCGCGCGAGCTCACAATCGACCCAAAACAACAACGAATGGATGATTCTAAGCAGTGTTTGGAGCTGTTCAATCGTAATAGAACCGAATTTTTACGTCGATATGTGACAATGGATGAAACATGGCTCCATCATTTCACACCGGAGTCAATCGACAGTCAGCCGAGTGAACTGCACGTGATGAACACTAAAAATGCTATAACTCACATACTAATAGAGCAACAGCTGTCAAATTTATACACGTGACTTTTGAAGGTTAGGGCTAACTAAAAATCATATGAATTTAACACTAGTAGCGCCATCTATGCGTCAGCCTACAAACTTTTCAGCCCACCTGTTAGAAGTCTGACTTTGCTTCGTGATGCTGAAGAAGGAAAGCAGGGCCTTCCGGGAGGACTTTTTGCGGGGAAATACCTCGCATTTGCTTATCGTATGAAGGAAAACTTGCATCAGATAATCCGATTAACTAGGAAAGATGCTGAACTTCACAAACCCATCGAGTCTCCCCGTTTTTTGAAACAGTATCTACAGCAAAGGCTGACATCGGATTGAACTTCAGCCCTAATGCTCATTAGCGGTCCGCGTTGCTACTGAGCCACGAGTAGGGCTTACTCTTATATATATATATATATATATATATACATATCACTTATTACTGCTTATTTATACATAATATATACATATTATTTATACTATTACTTATTTATTAATTATACTTATTACTACTCATATATACATGTATATACTACGTATACTCACTTTTATATGCATTTATATAAATAATTTGATCTTAAAGCCTTATAATTTTGAGCGTTTCAAATCATTTTGCACTCATGTTGTCTTTCTTTTGCTCTTAATAAGTGTTTTAATGTAAAAAGTTTGCAAATTGTGAATCCCTACTCCCAAGGAAGTTACAACAAATTTCCTTTTAATTAAACAATCTCAAAATAGTTTAAACATTGAAAAAATGGTAAGAAATACTATTAATGGGGAAAATATACACTCAAGAGCCAAAACATTACGACCACCTGTCAATAACGAGTTGGCCCACCTTTGGCGCGCAACACAGCTTCAACCCGCCTTGGCATGGATGCCACAAGTCCTTGGTAGATGGCCGGAGACAGATTGTACCAGATGTTTAAGCAACGGTCACGCAAATCCGAGATATTGCGATTTGGTGGTCTTTGAACTCTGAGCTGCCGTACCAGGACATCCCAAATGTGTTCTATCGGATTGGGATCCGGTGAGTTAGGCGGCCAGGACATTAACTGGAATTCAGCCTTCATGTTCCTGGAACCACTCCAACACAATTTTAGCCTTGTGACAAGGGGCGTTGTCCTGTTGGAACATTCCATTTCCAGCTGGAAAAATAGAGGCCATGTAAGGGTGCAACTGGTCCGCAATGATGTTCAAATACCCTGTAGCATCCATGATCTGCTGTACCACAACCACGGGTCCCAGAGACGCCCAAGAGAACGTCCCCCAAAGCATAATACCGCCACCACCGGCCTGTGTATGACCTATTGTACATTGAGGGAGCAACTGTTCACCTGGAAGACGGCGTATCCTGACACGGCCATCGGCGTGATGAATGACAAACCGTGATACATCTGACCAGGCAACTCTCTCCCACTGATCCATGGACCAGTCACGATGTTCCGGGACCAGCGCAGGCGCAGTTGGCGATGACGCTTGGTCAGCAAAGGCACACGAGAGGGACGTTTGCTGCGTAGCCCCATATTCAACAGTGTCCGCTGAACAGTGTGCTCCGATACTATTCCACTTGGCCCTGCATTGTATTGGGCTGTCAGCTGAGCCACTGTCTGGCTCCGGTTTTGCTTCACCGTGCGAGACATGACTTTTCTTTGATAGCGTGTGGACGTCCAACACCATGTCGTCTACTGCTGGTTTCACCGTCATTCATCCACTTTTCATAAGTACTAACAACTGTAGATCGCGAACAACCCACGAGTCGTGCAGTTTCGAAATACTTGTTCCGATCCTTCGAGCCATTACAATTTGCCCTCTATCAAAGTCGCTTAGATCCGCAGCCTTTCCCATCACACACAGAAGTAAGTGAAAGAATGATTCTTCAGACTCTCCAGCAGCAGTTAAATACCACTTCCACCTGATCACGTTCCTTCCACGTCATCCAGGCGAGTTCATTGCAAAATGTAGGGGTGGTCATAATGTTTTGACTCTTGAGTGCATATATACATTCATATAAATAGTTTGATCTAAAAGCATTATATTTTTGCATTGCATGGAATAATTTTAATAAACATGAGCCTCCATTGTCATTCTCATCAAAATTATTGGTAATTATTATCTCATAAATAGTTCATTCCAGATGTAATATTGATTGTTCGGCACTGCATTTTTTTTCATACTGTGTCGTAAACGATATACTTAAGTCATTTAATTTTATACAGCTATTATTTTTATAATTAAGAACCCATTGTTCTACGTTTTAAAAAACTATCTTTTCTCTTAGAGAAGTCTTTCTGATGTTACATCGTGATTACAATATTCTATATATATATCAAAATCAATTGTATCAATTTATTTAATGAGCGATTTTCTTACGAAAATATTTTAAATAAAGAGGCTATTTTTTTATATCTACTTGACTTCTTATAAAAATAATTGCTTTCATGCATAACTATTAGAAAAATTGAAATATTTATAAACTAGTATGATATTAGTATAATCATGAGCATTCAGAATAGGCATGTAATATTTTCTTTTGTTAAAAGGGGGAATCAATTGTTTATGCTATTATTTATTATTTTACCAGACTAATAAGCAAAACATTTTACAAAAAATGGGGAAAATAATAGTTGTAAGTATGATGAATAAGTTTTTAATTTATGTTTATGAAATGTAAGTTTATAAATTAGTACATTCAACTGAATAACATTGCATTTTACAAAATATCCCTCCCCCCAACTCTCTTTATAAATTTCTCATAATTCTTCTAATTTTTCTACACTATAAATTTTCGCGTATCAGTTTCTTTCAAATTGAAGTAAATTTTTAAGCTATGCCATCGCTTATATCCTTTATCTAAAATTTGTAAAATCTCAGTATTTTGTATAGTTTACATTCTATTTTATCATCACCATCAATAGTACGACAGCCCAAAGTGGGCCAAGGCTTTCCTTTGAAGAGATTGCCAAGTATTTCTCTGGGTGACAATGGTCCTCCAATTCTTAACTTTTAGTACATCAAAATTTCTCAACGGCGTCTATCCATCGCAACCTGGGTCGTCCTCTTCCTCTTTGTCCCTGTGGCTTTGCCAAAAACAAGCCTTTTTACTGAATTTAAATCATTCATTCTAAATACATGAGCAGCACAATTTAGTTTATTGATCTTAATAAATTTTATTGTATCTGGGTCTTTATAGCATTTATAAATTTCTGCGTTGTACCGTCTTCTCCGACAATCACTTTCCCTAACCCTCCAAGAATAGCCCTTAAAATCTTCCGCTCAAATATCCCCAAATGGACCTCATCAGATCTCGCCAAAGTTCAAGTTTCAGAGCCACAGACCGAGATAGGTCTAATAAGGGTTTTATATGATAAGAATTTAGGTTTTCTGCTTATGAACTGTGATTTAAACAGATTTCTTAACTCAAAAACTTCTCTTTAAAAGGCCTCATTTGCAAACACAATTATGTTTTTTATTTCAGGTAAGATATTATTTTGACAATTAATTTCTGATCCTAAGTATTTAAAACTAGGTACAGATACAAAAGTGTAAGAGCCTAAGACATTCCATTTCAACTGAGAGTAAATATCATGAAAGGCTAAATATCCCCAAATGTTGATTTGATATAATAATTAAATTGTATAGTTTATTACAATTTATTTGTAATAAACTTATTTTGAAATTGCACACTACATTAAATAGTTTTTTTTATCATTTAGCAGTATTATAGTTGCTAAAATAGTTTCTGTAAAATGCTCCAAAAATGATATTAAATACCTCTGCCAATACCAATTATTATATGGTGGAGGCCATTAAACTAGAGCGGGATCTTTCAAAGGTGGGTGGTGTTATTACTTTCTGTTTATCATTGAATATCTATTAGCTATTTATAAAAACGGTTTATCTTTGCAAATTATTTAAGATTTACACATCATTACAAATTTTATTCATAAACAGGGGACATTCACCTTTTCTCTTTTATCTTTACCTTGTTGCCCAACAGCAAGTAAAAAAATATATTTTTTTAAATGAATTTTGCTTTGTTTTGAACATTATTGTATTATGCAAATTCAATCGAAATAACAACAGATGTGATCACAAGAAAATATGCTTATTCAAATCACGCTTATCGTAAATTTGAAATTATTATTGGATTCACATTAAAAATAAGTAAAAATGAAATTCGTTCTTTAAAAAGAAAGAGACACGCATTTTCGATAAAAAAAAATCGAATGCGAAAAAGGTTGTCATGTTAAAGTTGCGCATGAGCAAAACTACCGTCCTTCCTCTGGTGGTGTTGCTTCATAATATTGACAATGACGTCATATCCCACGTGACTATCACAAACAGTTACTATAGTAACACAATAAACTTTATGATTTCATTTTTAACTCATGCTAGTGTTAAGAAGTATTGCGTGCGAGTGGTACTTAGCAAGGGGGAGGGTCATGCGATTAATATTAAACGGAAAATAAAAAATCGATGCCCATTCATTCTACTTTAGAACTCATGGTTTCTATCGCTATAAACAACCTCATTTTTATTTTCTATAAATATAATCGCATTAAGTTTCTATGTTTTATTATTATTGTTATTTTGTTTGTACTGGTGACATCTGTTACCAACGAAACAGAAATTAGAATCATATTATGTTGACGAAAAATACATAATTAGTTTTCAGATTACATTTGATTTGAGCTTTAAATTCATTTTATACCGACTTAATATTAATGTATCGCAATATGAAAATTTTATGTTGGTTATTTAAGCAAATAGTATATTTGATAAATATCTTATTATTAAATATGTAAATAAATTATATTATTATTAAATGTAGTTTTCATTTCGTTTTACTCAAATAAGTAAACATAGGATTTTGCTTTTATCAGCAAATCGAAGTTTCAGAAGGAATTTTGATACAAATATAATCCAAAAATAAAATTAATATGAAATTCTTTTTTTTTAATTACTTTAATTTGTACCAAAACTTTCAAATAATGTGTTGAACAGAGTTTAGTTTCAGTTCTTTTTTATTGGTTACATATTGAAATTAAAAATTAATTATTTGCCATTAAATAATTACCCTTATTTACCATTAAATAATTACCCTTATTTACCAATTATTTATCATTAAATAATTACCCCCAATTATTTACCATCGAATAATTACCCTTATTTACTAATTATTCACCATTAAATTACCCTTATTTAATTATTTACCAATTATTAATTATTTATCACTAAATAATTACCATTATTTGCTAATTATTTACCAATTATTAATTATTTACGATTAAATAATTACCATTATTTGCTTAATTATTGATCGTTATTAATCATTACTATTAAATAAATATCCGTTGCAAGATAAGGTAAGGAAAAAGGTAAACAATAGGGAAAAATAAGGTTTGGAAAAGACGTTTACCATGTTATACTAATAAATGGCGTAAAAATAAAACATGTTTAGAAAATAATGTGTTCCCTCTTCATATACAGAATAGGTTTCTAATTTAATAAACATGTTTTTTTTCTAATTTTCTTTAAATTACAAAATCGGCTTTTTTATAGAAGTTAATAAGAAACTATTACTATTATTATTACTATTATTAATTATTCATTAATTTACCTTTTAAAATGTTGTGATATGCATTTCTTAAAAGTTATTTGAATCACTCTCAATGGCAAATTATTAAATTATAAATTCTTCGATAATAAAAAAATGTATGAAATAATAAAAATATAAAATAACCTTTTTATGTTCCGTAATTAAAAAAAAATTTTGTTTTCGATTTATAATATGATATAAAAACAATATATTTAATGTTCAATTTATTTATTTAAATATATATAAAATGTCTCACAATTGTTTTGTGTTTTTTGAAACTCCTCTATCATCTTGACTTTAATTGGAGCCTTAAAACGTTAGCAGTTGCTTTTTAATTTGCGAGCTAAGAAATCATTAGCTCGTGTCTGATGAATATTACCACCATATATGAACTGCTAATTATTTTGTATACCTGAAAGTTATCAAGCTGAGTTGTCGGATACTTAAGTGGATTTCGTCTGCTGATCACTGTTTCTTAATCATCGGAACGGTTGTGCATACAGGGATGTAAATACTTACTAATACCAATTATTTACTGATACTTAAAAATACTTACTAATACATAATTATACTTAAAATACTTTACTAATACATAATTACTTATACTTAAAAAAATACTTACTAATACTTAAAAGAAAATCTGGCAATAGATGCAAGAATTTTAAATTATTTAAATGGTAAAAAGAATTCGAATGTATAATTACAATAATTAAACCAGAAATTCTTTTTTTTTTTTAAAGTAATTTTCGATTAGAAGTTGCAGAGACAAATAAATTATATGTATCTTATTCAAATTGCCAACAACGGGCTCTTTTGACTTCCTTTATACGCTATTGACACAGCGGACTTGTAACAGATTTCGCTTGAGATAAAGTCATGTCCATACTTGCAAGCGAAAGTTCTAAGCGGCACAAGGGAAACCAGTTTGCTGTAACTGAACGGTACTCGATGTTATTCTACTGCTCTGTAAGAGAGAGGTTTGTAGGTAGATAACTATTTCTTTTATGGCACAAGGGATAGAATTTACCATGATGCATCAGACAAAGTTTTGTATCTAACAATGAAAACAACAACAATTCACAATGTTAAATAAGTATACAAATGAAATTTAAAGAAGTTAAAAGCCGTTTAAAAATCTGGTAATAAATTGTTATAAACCGTAAAACAGATAAAAATATGGGTAATAAAAGTTCTTAGAATAAAATCAATTTATTTCAACTATTTTTTCACGTGTTATGACTATCTACCTCATACTACATACTCTGCTATCTATACTACTACTATTATCTACTTCATACTACATACTCTGCTATCTATACTACAACTATTATCTACCTCATACTACATACGCTGCTATCTATACTACTACTATTATCTACTTGATACTACATACTCTGCTATCTATACTACTACTATTATCTACCTCATACTACATACGCTACTATCTATACTACTACTATTATCTACTTCATACTACATACTCTGCTATCTATACTACAACTATTATCTACCATCATACTACATACGCTGCTATCTATACTACTACTATTATCTACTTGATACTACATACTCTGCTATCTATACTACTACTATTATCTACCTCCATACTACATATGCTGCTATCCATACTTCTACTATTATCTACTTCATACTACATACTCTGCTATCTATACTACTACTATTATCTACCTCATACTTCATATATATAGTATACCTCATTGTCTGAGTATTTATCTATGGCATTTTGCGTGCCAGGGAATGATAGTTGTTCAATATATCGGAGAAGACTCGGAAAATTCCAACAGGGCATATTTTCATAATCACCACCGAGACTACAGGCTTTTTAAAGCAGTCATTACCAATGCATGCCCTCAACGAAATCATTTTTACCATTGAAGAGAGAAAAATTATAAATTTTATCAAATTATTGAGATTATTCCTTAATTGATGATTTCTCTTAAAAGAAAAATATGCCAGAAGACTTTTGGTTTATCGCTCTACTGCTATTTCGTGCCCCACTTTAAAATAATTATACTGGGACCTGCAGTTTAACGTGGATTCCGAACCACCGACAAACATCCATGCCACCGCCAGGATTGGAACCTCAAGCATGTGATACCAAAAAGGCCAGAGCGCTAGCCAATTGGCCATCAGGTAGCATGCCGACACAAAGCTGCATTACAAAAGTGTAAAAACAAAAATCAATTAGCAATGAATATCTTGAAGAGTGTTAATATGTTAATCAATTTTTGCACTACATTAACACCATAATTTATAAAATATTTGTCCAATTAATCGAAAAACATAACAAATAAAGACAAGCAGTAAACTTTTTTATAGAAAATAGTTTTAGCTATGTGTAAATTATTATGGTATCTTTTTAGATGTTTTTATATTTTTTACTAATAACAATGTCCTAAATAGATATACTACAGCAAGTCCTTGATCTAACAGCTTTTAGTTTATTAAAAAGCCTATAAAGATTTTATCTGAACACAGTAAGTTCTTGTTTATATTGTTTTCCGGTTTCCTGTGCAATTTATTATGCATTCATTAGCATAGATAATGAGTTCAGGTTCAGTGTAAACTTGAACCTACACTGAACCTGAAATCTAGATCATTTATGAAAACCATGTTATG
>BPLR01001107.1:0-69739 GCA_021605095.1 Caerostris extrusa
AGAACCAAGAGGAAAAAATATTCATATGCAAAAAAATGTATCGTTTTTAATAATCTGTACTACTCACCTCAAAATGTGTTCTATGACCACTGAATCACCCTGTATTTGTTCTCGCACGATTATTTTTTTTAGATAATTTCTCAGATTTTTCTTTTATTTTTCATTCATTCTCATATACGCTCAGTACCCGTCGAAAAGTTTTATGAAGCCATACATACATTTATTAGTAAAAAATAGCACCAAGTAGTGTATAATTTTGTTTTTGTTAGTGTAAATACGTTTTTTTAAATTTTGCGAAAAACTAATACATGAAAAAGGGATATAAAAAGAAAATTATATTAAACTACACTCATGTCCATAAATTAAGGATAATGAAGTTCAGGCAAAGAAAGAGACAGAAGCAAAACAAATTTGACTTATTTGTAAAGTCTATTTATTAAACAAAAAGGTAAAGAGCAAAAAAGATGCTATATGTTTGACATAATTAATAAAAATTGCGATTTTGTACTCCTGGAACAAATTTAAAAAAAAAGAACCTATTTTACAAAAAACAGTATAACGGGGTTAGTATGATGGTTAATATGGAGTATGTCTCCCGGACGATGCAATATAGGCCTTACAACGCCTAGGCATGCTGAGTATCAAATTATCAATCTGATCTTGGGAATATTACACCACTCATCAAGCAATGCCCTCGAAGTTCGGTTGACAGGTGGGAGGGGTTGACGAAACGCAATTCGTCGGCCAAGCTTTTCCACACATACTCTATTAGTTCAAGTCCGGTAGTATGCTGGCCAAATCTATGCGGGTGATATCACTCAATTGAAGGCATTCGTCTACAATGTTGCGCGAGGGGGTAGGACGGGCGTTGTCATCCATAAACGAAATTCAGCACCCATGGCGCCCGAAACAAACGTACATGTTGTTTGGGGAATGGCATCCCGATAGATGTGGCCTGTCATCGTTACACTTTCTGAACATGCAGGTCAGTTCTGGAACCAAGGAATAATTCCTTCCCAAACATGCCATCCCTGCACCACCGTAACGGTGTCGTTCAATGGTGTTCTCATGGTGGTAACGGTTACCTGGCGCTCTCCATATGAAAGTCCGGCGAGAATCAGACTGCAAACTAAACCTGGACTCGCCGGAAACATCCAAGATCACTGTTGCTGTGTCCCTGTACATGCTCTCTACTCCAGGTTAATCGCAGGCGACAGTGAGTTGCGGTAAGTGGAACACATCTGACAGGCCTACGAGCATATACCCCCAATATTGCCCCTAAGCGTCTGGGGTCTGCCTTGAAACTGTCGTACCCGGTAGCTGAAGGAAGCTGTCGAGACAGGTCTGATGCTGTGCTCCGTCTGTTTCTTTTGGCAGTAACTACTAAATACCGGCCCTCATTCGGCGTTGTATCTCGGGGCGACCTGTGCTGTAACATCTACTTTCACGGTACCATCATCTTGGAATCGTTGCCAAAGCCTGGAAGATGACACTCTGGGCGATTCAAGTTCCTCGGATACTTTCCAGCTGGGTACGTCCACATTCCAGTCGTCCGGGATAATTCTACCACGTAAAAATCATCCAAATGCTTCCTTTGTGCCATAACTATGCTGTTATTGCTCTGAAAGGTTTTTAAAGCGCTTGTGAAGACAATTTTACTTCTTTGCCACCATTCCTTATAGCACCCCTCTCTTACACTCTGTCATTGTGACGTACTATCCGCGCCATCTGGTGGTTTCCTGTAATTTGCATATTCTTCTTCAAGATGAGTGTGATAATTCTACAGGTGAAATTTTTATTTTAGAGTTCAATTTCTGTGGGATTCTGAATTATCCCTTAATTTATGGAAATGAGTGTATTTCTTTTATTTTATCCATACGTTGAATTTTCAAAGAAGATTATTATTACAGTTGAAGTGATTATATTATTAGTGGAAGTGTTGTCGTTGCTAATACTTCGTGATCAAGCGCCAGCTAGATAAAATTCATGAGTCCGTTCGCACCCTTACGATAACAAGCAACAAAAAGTGGATGAGAGGAGATGTTTGCTGATTTGGTGCAAATACTTATAATCCGAGAATTGTTTGTGTTGGTTGGCTGGTTTGTCGCTCTATGGTCATTTTGTGCACTCTTTGAACTCATTAGAGCGGGATCTACAGTTTAACGGATTTCGAAACCCGCACAAACTTCCATGCCACCGCCAGGATTTGGATCGTTCAGGATAAGCCGGATTCTCCTTGCACTTAATGCAAGCTGAGAAAGTCCTGAAAGTTGTCCCCGAGCGCTTACGGTCATACGGAGATGGACGGGGGTGGGGGGTGGATTGAGTCAGTTTCAATCGATTCATGAAACACTTTCTATTCATCCACTCAAGTTCAAATACAGTTTTTATCTTGCAGTGGATGACACTGGACTTTTCTGAAATACAGTTTTCAAATATTAATTCATCAATTAAATTTAAATTCAATTCATTTTAATTTTTAAAAAATAATTTGGCCATGAAAATATTGCAAACTTAAGAATTCCGATTCTGATGATGACTCAGTTTCTGATGGAATGACTTGTTTAACATTTTCCTATTAAGTAGTGTGATCTTTAAATTCTTTTTCCAATTCCTTCTATTAGCTCACACTCTCCCTGTATATATCTTGTTCACATTTTCAATCGTTCATAAACACTTTTTGTTCATCCACTCGAGTTCAAATACCTTTTTTTTTTTTTTTAACTTGTAGTGGATGACACTGGACGTGAATACAGTTTTTTCAAATATTAATTCATTCATTAAATTTAATTCATTCATTAAATTTAATTCATTCATTAAATTTAATTCATTCATTAAATTTAATTCATTCGTTTTAGTTTTTTTTTAGATTTAAGTTGCATATATCTACCAATAGATTGCGCCAGATAAATTTAAAATAAATAAATGAATGAAAAGGATTTATAAAGGACTCTCTGTAATAGAGTGAAAGAAAAGTAGGAATTGATTTAAAAATTTTTTTTATATTACTTGTTTTACTGAAATATACAAGAAATCTTCGTGCGCCACAAAGTATAACACGAGGCTTAAGCACGAGGAGTAAAAAGCAAAAACAAATCAATGACAGATATTAAAAACATCAAGTAAATGGAAAATTTAAAAGTACACCTGACATCACAAAAGAGAAATAAGATGCAAGAGAGAAAGAAACACCAAACTAAGAATAAACAAACTTACAAAACAAGTTGACAAAAGTTGGTGGTCATTTGAATTTTTGGAGTTGTTTCCTTTTTGTGTTGGTGTCAATGTCTTTAGAGATTGCTTTTGCCGTTCGTTATTGTAATGGGCTGCTCGTCGATTCATGACCGAGAGGTCAGACAAGGGCAAAGGATAAAAAAAGTATATTTATATGGGTGTGTGTTGTAAAAATGTTGGGACCTTCTTTGGGAATTTTAATAAGAAAAGCAGGCTTTTTGTTCTGCATCATTATTTACAATATTTACAAAGCATAACATTTAATAGTATGACAACCATCATCTGACTCTCAAAAGACTATCCACCGCTACACTCTGAATTCTCCACCTCATAGTATTGAATCCCTCGCTGCTCTGCCGAAGTTCCTTCAAAGTTATTCTGTAGTTCTTCCAAAGTTATGAATTGGACAGGATCGTTATATATTAGTCGTAATAAAATATTGCATTTATTTATTTCTTCACATATACAATAATAACAGGATGCATTCAACCTGACATGTTGAAACATTTTGCAGACTACGTACAGAGTCACCTGTGTAGAAAAGGACTGGCTGCCACAGATATCTGACCACTTTGCGACTTTGGCGAGCCCATGACTGGAGAGCACCTCATCCTATGCCCTACTGTTCTTAACTATATTTTTTTTTTGTGTTACTGCCAATGCCTTTAGTGATTGTTTTTTGTCGTTCTTTACTGTATTGGGCTGCTCGTCGACTCACGACCGAGAGGTCGGAGATGGGCATAGAATAAAAACTTTTGGAGTAATAGTTCTTTCTTTCTTTAATCTTTTCTAGTATGTAAAGGCCTGGAGCAGCCAAAAACAATAGGATCGATATCAAGTACACCACCTACATTGCATTTGCAAAGATCAGTTACTCATATTTTAAATCTGTTTAAAAATTAAAATTGTCATGTCCAGTTATAAACGGAGTGATTCTGAAGTTAGGTGAGAATTAAGCCTTTGAAAACAGAGGGGGGGTACTTTTTGTGATAGAGACATTGGAGGATTCTTTGTATAATGACTTTCAGAAACTATTGGTCATGCCTTTTTAAAATAAGGTTTTGGTATATTAACATTAATCGCAATGTCCCGTTTGGTGACTTCTTTTTGCGAAACCAGTCATGGCAAGTACAAAAAGGCAAAAAGACAAATTTTGTTCAGTAAAGTTACTAAGAGTTTCTTTTGAATATTAACAATAATATTGCTGTACGATGTAATATATTTTTCAGTCATTTTAACGAATACAACAAATCTCCGTTGCAAATTACACATTTTGAAGATGATCCATTTTGTCTTCAAGCTATTTGAAACGCTATCACCAATTTACAGGGCAGCGGCGTGAAATTAACATTATTTTCTGGAACATTTTAAGACTTTTTCATTGACACTTGTCAATTTTACACAATCAATTCATTGTAAATCCCAATTCTTTGCCTAATGGTAATTATCGCAGCTAGTGCGCAGGATGACTCAGGTTTGAATCTCTGCTGGCGGCGTCCGTCGCAATCCCTGCTACCAGAAACGAGATTAGAGGCCTGAATGGCCGAGTGTCTAGCGCTCTGGCGCTCGGTGCCACAGGTTTCGGGTTCGAGTCCCGGCTGTGCCATGGATGTTTGTAGTGGTACGGAATCCACTTTTAAACCGTCGGTCCCGGTCTCCTATGACTGTAAGAGCGTCACGGAGCAGAAGTCAGACTTCTACCTACGGGTGCTCCATCAGAACAGAAGCTGCCCCTTCCTCCATCCATGAGTAGACTACTCACGAGATGCCCGTCTCGCACTGCAGAACACTGAGGATATGTCAACAACAACAACAACAAGAAACTAGATTACTCGATGGCGATTGTAACGATGCATAAATATTTCGCATCGACTGTCAGGCTGCCTGGTGGGAATTTACAAGCTTTACCTGCTTGGTGGGCTTTAACCCCTTATACGACATTCAAATGTGGGCAGTTCCTCTAAAAGCAATCTCGGAAGCCATACCTAAGAAGTACACATTATAAAAAATATAGCAATGAAATCGAGACGCAATTCATTCAAGTGATCGAAATTATTCAGGTCTAGTTCACATAAGACTTCTAATATATAAAATTTAACTAATTAAAAATTAAAACAATATATTTTCTTTTAAAATTTAAATTTTTAAAAAATAATTTAGTTAATGTAATTTAATTTTTTTAAAAAGCCTTTTATTGATCGATATATTGAATCGGGATTATATCTATCTATCTATCTATATATATGCAGTTCCGATTTTTCCAGTTAATATCATACATCATACTCATCTCGAATAAGCAAGGGGAAAACCGGATAAACGGAATTACACAAATCAGACGTTAAATTACACATTCACTAAATAAAGAGGGTAATATTTAAATTTATACCCAATTTATTTATTAATACGCTTTTATTAATTTCACCTGTATGTTTGTTTGTAACTGACTCTTTGGGCTCGATTTTGCCCTACTTTAAGCGATCACATTTAATTTAAACGTTGCAGACTTATCAAGGACACTAAAATAGTTTGATAAGTTTATTATCTCATCATGATTAGGATCGCCAGGACGAGTGATTTTTATTTTAACTTATGAAGAGCAATTTAAACCACGTAGAAGGACATTCAAACCTACGTGGGGCAGTGGCACAACGGATAACTCGCCTGACTACGAAATCATGGCTGGCTCGACCTATTCGCATTTAGCCTTTGTTTTACTCACAATTAAATTAGTGTAAGAACTATAGTTCCAGTCCTCCGTATCGGGATCTCGTTTTAAATAGTATAGTTTAAAAACACTAAAAAACATGCTTTTAGAGTTAATAAATTAATAATTTAAAAAAACTAAAAACACGCTTTTCGAGTGAATCAAACTAAAAGTTAAAAATAATTGTTAACATAAGAATAAAATGACTGACGAGAAAATGAATGTCCCTGTTCTAAAAGCGTGGGGGTGCTCGATATCCATCGTTATCATTTTTCACTCGTTTCATTCCGAAATGCAGAGTTAGTTTAAAAATGTCATGCAAAGCACCCCGCGCTTTTAGAACAGTGACATTCATTTTCTCGTCAATCGTTTTATTCTTATGTTAACAATTATTTTTTACTTTTTAGTTTGATTCACTCGAAAAGCGTGTTTTTAGTTTTTTTAAACTATAATTTTTTTATGATTACATATACTTACAGTGCTAGTGCTTTCATAAAAATGGGGAACAAAATTGTTCATTCGAAAAAAAGTCATTGATACTTATTTGTGGGAGATTGTATAAATGTTGTTAAAACTTGCTGTTCAATACATTCACTAGCCTTTCATCCATCTTAGGTCTTCACAATGCGTCATCACTGTCTGCTGTTCGCGGTTTTCAACCATTTCTGCAACCATGTCTTCTGCAATTTCTTACTATTCATCCACTGTGTATTGTCTTCTCCAGCCAAGGTTTCATAAGTCTTTGTGCACTCTCAATAAAAGATTCGTCACCACAGGCCTCCTTTTCACACGTTGGCTGTTGGTGCCACAATCTTTCAGCAGGATTCATATAGAGTCGTTGCACAAGGAGAAGAATGCTTGAAAGTTGCCAAAAATGTCTGAAAACAAAACTTAGATGCAGTTTTTTTTTTTTTTTTTTTTTTTTTTTTTTGTTTTGTTTTGTTATTCTTTTATTTATTGAAATGCGATAATTTCTGCTCAAATTCAAAACGATTTTTTTAATAAGTAATATAAAATATAAAGAAAGAAAATATTAATGCCTAATATTATTTACTTTCTTTATTAAACTTCAAATAATGCTTCTTCTAATGTTATCTTACACAAATGTGGTGAATTTATTTCAGAGCCCGCCTCGTAGCTCAGTGGCAATGTGTGCCGCTGGTGAGCATTAGGGCTGATGCTCAAACCGCTGGTGGCTTTTTTGTAGACACTGCTTCAAAAACGAGGGAGCCTTGATGGTTTGTGATGTTCAGCATCTTGCTTAATTAGTCGGACTACCTGGTAGTTGTTTGCCGGGTTTTCTCTCATAGGATATGCAAAACGCGGGGTAATTCCCCCTAAAAAGTCCTTCTTCAGCGACTCGGAGCCAAGTCAAACTTCTAGCTACGAGTTCTTCATCATAATAGAAGCTGCTTATTTCCCTCCATCCATGAGTAGACTACTCATGGGATGACTGTCCTGCAAGGCAGGACACTGAGGATTGCACACACATATTTCAGAAAAAAATAGTGTATCTCAAAAAAAAAAAAAAATTTTGTGTCAGAATTAATATAAAGTACAACATTTAACAAATAGCTTCAAAAAGCATTAATATAAAATATATTCTATTAATAGCAATGTTACATTCTCACTAAAATTATACTTTTCATTAATTAAAATAATTATGCTGTTATTATCGCTTTTTAAATATATTGATAAAATGATTAGTTTCATGAATATAAACCTTTCACAACCCTAATGGGAACTTGAGATTTTCCCAAAGATTTTTTTGAACTGTTGTTCTGGGAGTTTTGAAACTATTCAATTTGAGTTCCTCGTATTTTTAAACTCGTACGAAAAGTTTTCAGTTACGATTAAAACAAAGTCTGAGTTTCTGCCAGAAATCGGCGTTCGGGGTGAAACACACCGATTGAGCTCAAAAAAAAGCTCAATTGCGAAGCTAATGTGACGAATCTTTGTTAAGGGTGCACAAAGACTTATGAAACCTTGGCTGAAAGAAGACATTGCACAGTGGATGAATAGTAAGAAATTGCACAGGACATGGTTGCAAACCGTGAACAACAGAACAGTGATGGCAAAAATAATTGGTAATATTATTATTAATAATAAATATTATTATTAGGACTTCCGAAAGAAGTTTTCGGGGGAATTACCCCGCGTTTTGCATATCCTATGAGAGAAAACCCGGCAAGCAACTACCAGGTAGTCCGACTAATTAAGCAAGATGCTGAACACCACAAATCATCGAGTCTCCTCGTATTTTGAAACAGTGTCTACAAAAATGCCGCCAGCGGTTTAAGCATCAGCCCTAATGCTCACCAGCTGCACACATTGCCACTGGAGCTACAGAGTCGGGCTCTGAAATTAATAAAGCGAAATTGAGCTCAAAAAAAAAGGATTTTGGTTATTGTTAGGTATTGCCTTAAAATATTTTACCTTATTTAGATGAACACGCATGTTTGTGAATAAACATTTTCAGGCTTTAATATTAAAAAATATCCCGAATGTCAGGGAGTTGTGGTTTAAATTACTTCTAAGTAGAACAAGCTCAAAGACTGCAGGGAAGAAAAATCGAAAACATTTTTTGGTCAGAAAAAAAGAACCATAAATTTTTTAATATGTTTTTTTTTATTTTATTTATTGTTATTAATATTATTATTATTATTGTTTATTGTTGTTTAGTAACTTGTTAAAGCTGAAACTCAGTTAAGCGATTTTTGACTCTATTGTAATTATTAGTTTTTTCTGTGAAGTTACTTAAATATGTTATAAAATCAGTGTTAAATGACTCATTGATGTCAATAAAATTATAAGAAAAAATGTACTTTTTAATATCATATCACTTTCAGTTAAAAACTACCATTACAGTACGCCAAATATATTTTTGTGCTTGTTTTATTTTTTGGAACGATATTTTTATCCTATGAAATTATGGGTAATCTTTTGTGTAGAGTAAGTCCGTCTCTTTCTTGACTACTTTCAATTTTTTTTAAGAGATATTTCATGCATATTATTTATTTATATTTATTTTTTACATTCTTTTCACGATCTTTTTTCATTCATTATATTTATTTATGTTTTTTTCTTTTTTTTTTTGAAAAAGTAGATACAAATCAGTTTTTTGCAAAAAAAAAAAAAAAAAAAAAAAAAAAACTTTTAAATAGGTGAGGTATTGAATTTAAAATGACAGTTGTAATAATATATATGTTTTTAATTACGCAAAGCATCTAATTGAAAATAGAACGTTGAACAATAACTTTTCATAACCAAAATACAGGCGTAAAAGGTTCTGGACTGAACGAAGAATATGTGGCCGTGCTTCATCTTGCATAAAAATGGTCGTGTCCAAGCTCTTCCGTTTCTGCAATTGAGGAATGACAAATGTTTCCAGCCTTTTTACCGATATTTCTCATCAGTAACAATGCGGTAACGGGATCTACTGTCACGTAAGCACTAGAAAACTTCAAAAATCAACTTAAATTGACGCAAATTTCAAAGTGCGTACGTGACAGCAGCACAAAATCTTCGCCTTCAAAAAGCTTCCCTTCAGCATCTTCAAAATCGAGCACCTTTTTTTCAATTCCTTCTATTAACTCACACTTTCCTATATATATATCTTGTTCAAATTTCCAATCGTTCATAAACACTTTGATTCATCCACTCAACTTCAATACATTTTTTTTCAAGCTTGTAGTGGATGACACTGACGTTAATACAGTTTGTTTCAAATATTAATTCATTCATTAAATTTGATTAATTCTTTTTTAGCTCTTTTCACTTGTTGCATGTATCTACCCATAGATGGCGCCAGAGGAACTTAAAAAAATGAATGAAAATTATTTATAAAGGACTTTCTACCCAATACAGTGAAAAGAAGTAGGAATCGACTTTAATTTTTTTATATTACTTGTTTTTTTTGAGGAAATTAAGTCTTATTGTTAGGTATTGTTAGGTAATGTTAGGTAATGCCTTAAAATATTTCACCTTATTTAGATGAACACGTATGTTTGTGAATAAACATTTTCAGGCTTTAATATTAAGAAATAATTTAATGGAAACCATTTAATTAATCACTTTTGCATTGATCTTCACAAGAATAACATTTAATATTAAAACACTTATTGTAATTAAAGTGATATCACATATCAAATTCTTTATTTTACTTTTAATTATAATATGTTACATAACTTATTTTATTATGTGTAATGAAATGAAATATATATACACACACATTACACATATTATTCATTTTTTTACATATATATATAATATATATTGATAATTTTTGTGAGTTTTTTATGTGTATATGTGGCCTGAGATCAAAAAATTACAGTAAATGAGTTATCCCAATATAAAACTTTTTACACTAAATTTTATATACAATTTTATATGATCTGAATTTTCAATTAATTTTCAATTTTCAATTTTATATGAGCTCAATTTTAAAATGGAACATATTTTAGTGTATCTAGCATTTGATATTTAATGAGTGATGTTTTTATATTTCATATTAAATGTTGCATTGATGTGATTTACAGATAAATGGAATGTTAAGACCATTCGACCATTCGCTCACTGTAACTTTGCCGAAGGGGAAAAAACCACCCTCCAAATTTTGACACACATATATATTTCCTACATTTGTAAAGATTAAAAACTAGATATTATAATATTATAAAAAGAAAATAAAGACTTAGAGGTGTGGAATTATGTAGCAAAACTTTAACATTTAAAATTTTCCTACATTTTTTGTACAAACCAAGCACAAAAGGAGAGATTAATTAAAAGCTTTTTATTCAACGTTTATTATTAGGTTTATACTTAAACACATTTGTTCATTTTCTGTTGAAATAAAAACATTTTTGTTCCTTTTCTTTTATTTAGCAGCAAGCACATTTACTTTGTTTAGTTCCCAATTTTAAGATTGAACCTTTTTTTTTTTTTTTTTACAAATTTCTCTAGCCATTCTTATTGGCTTATTTAAACTTCTCTCTATCTATATTTATTGGTATATTTAAACTTTTTTTTTCTAGCTATTCTTATTGGTTTATTTAAATGTCTTTTCATGATATTCTTATTGGTTTACTTAAACTTTCTCTAGCTATTCTTATTGGTTTATTTAAATTTCTCTCAATTGATTTTTTATTAAATTTCTTTCATGATTTTTCTTATAAAAATCGTTTGGAATGATATAATTATTTATTTTTTTTTTAATTTCTTTCACTTGCCTTTCTATATAAAAAATTATCATTTGCCTTTTGACAAAATCGTAGAAAATAAAGAAAAATTACCTAGATTATAATCCTGAATCCACGCTAGAGTTTGATTGGGCAAACATCAGACCTTCTAATATGCAAATGAATTAGAAGACATTGAATAAATTATTATTCAATTCGTTCTATTAGCTCACACTCTCCCTATATATATCTTGTTCCCATTTTCAATCATTCATAAAACACTTCTCATTCATCCACTCTTGTTTAAATGCATTTTTTTATCTTGTAGTGGATGACACTGATGTTGATACAGTTTTTTCAAATATTAATTCAGTCATTAAATTTAATTCATTAAATTTAGTTTTTTTTAGATTTAAATTGCACATAAATGGCGCCAGATAAACTTAAAAATTGAATGAAAATTATTTATAAAGGACTTTCTGCAATAGAGTGCAAAAAAAAAAAGTAGGAATTGACTTAACATTTTTTATATTACTTGTTTTTTATTATTAAACGTTTTTTTTTTTATTAAACTATGGCTGGGACATACTCCTTCGAAAATTTAAATTTGAAAATCTCCACCAAAAATTATTAATTACATTTCAGTAAAATTTGATTAAAATTCATCTTCAAGAAAATCTCCTTACATTTCTGACATAAAGAATGATTCGAAAGGCAATGAAACATGTGACCCTCTTCGCATCTGGCTACAAATGCTTTTCAGAAAACTATACATCGAGAAAGAAAAAGAAAACGACATTGGCGAGATCTTAAACGCAAATATATTACATATAACAACATTTTATAGCAATGAATGCAATAGGATTATTTACTATATCAGATTTCAAAGTTCCAATCATCTGAAGCATGAGAACATCACAGTAGCATTAATGCATTTTTTTTTTGTTGACAATCACCATTATCTTCATTTATGGCGGACAGTCTAGTGTAAGGCCAGAAAGCCTTCCCGAATTAGATACTGCCAGTAATTTCTATCCTTTTCACAAACTTATTTGTCCTAATTGTAAATAACTTATTGTACTTATTTGTATTTTTCTCCAAGTCATTCTGTGACCTGATGACCAATTGGGTAGCCCTCTGGCCTTTGAAACTTCTGGTTCGAATCTTGGCGGTGGCAAGGATGATCGTTGGTGGTTCGGAATCTACTTCAAATTATAGGTCCAAGTCTAATTAGCCTAAAGTGTACAAAAAAAAATGATCATAGGGCGTTCAAATGACCAAAACCAAATCATTCCACTACACTCTAAGCTAGCAAACAGAAAGATGCATTAAAAAAAAAAAGTGTTCTTTTAAGTGTCTGCGTAGGGTAGATAAAAATTATCCACACTTTTGACATATTTCTTCTACCATTGTGCATATTGATTTTTATTCTTATTTCATTGTGATACTTTGATGAAAGTTTGATCCTAATTCCGCCATTTTTCTACCTTCTGTTGCAGATAGATCATGGCAGCTTCTAAAAGTTTGCACCAAAGAGGAACAGCGCGAGCAGTGACTTCGATTCCTGGTAGGAGGGTGTCAAAGACTGAGAAATTCATCGTCGCAATATGGGGGAAGTGCACTGTCACGTAAAACTGTATTTTGATGGATCGGGAAGTTTAAAAGTGGCCGAACAAGTGCAGTGCTGGAAGAGGGGACAGGACCGCCAACAACCTCCACTCCACTACTCATAGCTTTAGAGATGGTTCTGACGAATCTTTCTTTTACCTATCAAATATATGGGTATAGTTTGAAGAGTATGGAACCACTTTCTAAATTTCTGATTGGTTAATTTTTTTTTTTTTTCAAATTTCTTTCTCGAACTATTCTTATTGGTTTATTTAAATTTCTCTCATGTACTTTCTTTAATAAATTTTGTTCGTGTGTTTTTTTATAAAATCGTTTGAAATGCTATATATTTTTTATTAAATTTCTTTCACGTGCTCTTTAATAAAATCTCGTTCGAATGCTTTTTGATAAAATCATTTGGAATTTTGTCAATTTTTTTGAATTTCATATTCGTCTTAATATGGGAGAGCTCACTCTCTCCCTAAACTGTATCTTGTGGATCGGGAAATTTTCAATCCTTAATAAAATAATTTGATTCAGGACCTCAACTTCAAATGCATTTTTCATAGCTTTAGTGAGATGGTTCTGACGAATCTAATACTTTTTTCAAATATCAAATATATGGGTATAGTTTTAAGTATGGAACCACTTTCTAAATTCATTTTAATTTTTTTTTCAAATTTCTTTCTCGAACTATTCTTATTGGTTTATTTAAATTTAAAAATAAATGTACTTATATTATTTTTCTTAATAAATTTTTGTTATTTTCTTATTTAATTTTATTTTTTTTTATAAAATATTTGAAATGCTATATATTTTTTTTATTAAATTTTTTTCACTGAATGTGATTTTTTTGCTCTTTTTTAAAATCTCGTTCGAATGCTTTTTTTACTTTAAATTCTCGAATTTTTGATAAAATCAATTGGAATATTTTCTAGTTTTTTTTATTAGGTAGCATCTGCTATTTTAAACTCAGATATGGTTGCAATATGTTTTGTTCAAATTTTCAATCGTTAAAAAGTAAATTTGAGTCATAACAAGTTAATTGTATTTTTGAATTTGTAGTGGATAAACATTGGATGTGCCTTTCACAGTTTTTCAAATATTAATTCATTCATTAAATTTAATTCATTCATTTTTATTTTTCTTTTAGATTTATGTTGCCTATCTACTTTTTTTATTCAATTAACTTAAAAAAAAGGAAAGTAAAATTATTGATAAAGGACTTTCTGCAATGATTGCTACTTAATATTTTTGTTTTTATATTACTTGTTTAATGTTATTTTTATATTACTTGTTTAATGTTATTCTTATATTATTTTTCTTAATTTTTATATTTTATTGCTATTTTTTCTTATTTAATTTGCTCATTTCTTCAGTTTTGAACGGTAACTCATGAACAGATGTGATTTTAAAATACTTTTTTCCTTTGTTTGTTTAAGATTGCACATTATGTGTTTTGTTCTTACTTTAAATTGCAAATTTTATGCAATCACCAAGCCAATTAGATATTTTCTACCTTCTTTTTTATTAGGGTAGCATCTGGTTTAAAGGAATGGTTGCGACGGATTTGACAGATTTTAATTAAATTCGTATTAAAAGTAAATTTCCGCAAGTTTAAACAAATAAATGTATTTTGTTTTAAATAGATAAACATTCAGTACAGCTTGCCTTTTCTGTGTTTAACTGAAAATAACATTACACAACATGTACAGTATATAAGATTTCTTATCTTTTCTTCCTTTTTTTATGTACCTATCGCCTTTTTTTTATTCAATGCCCTTCCAAATGCACCCTAGGCTACATCCTCGCCTTGATAGTTCCATTATCCCCTAGGGCAGTGATCCCCAAGGTAGGGTGCTACAGAAATGATACTTGGGGATGCACAAAAAATCAAAAAGTCATAGACTCACTATCACTTGCTAGTGTGTTTGATCTTAAACTACACTCATGTCCATTAATTAAGGATAATTGTGGAATCACCAGAAATTGAGCTCTAAAATAAAAATTTCACCTGTAGAATTATCAGGTTCTTGAAGAAGAATATGCAAATTACATGGAAACCACCAGATGGCCGGATAGTACGTCACAATGACGAGAGTTACGGTGGGGTATATAGCTCGAATGGTGGCAAAGAAGTAAAATTGTTCACAAGCGCTTGACCTGCATGTTCAGTGTAACGATGTTATGGCACAAAGGAAGCATTTGAGGATTTTTTACGTGGTAGAATTATCGGGCGACTGGAATGTGGACGTACCCAGCTGGAAGTATCCGAGGAACTTGGAATCGCCCGTCACCTCCAGGCTTTGGAAACGATTCCAAGATGATGGTAATGTGAGTAGATATTACAGCGTATGGTCGCCCCGACTCAACGCCGAATGAGAACCGGTATTTAGCAGCCGACTGCCGGACTTGAATCAACAGAGCATGTGTGGGATATGCATCGGTATTTAGCCCGTCAACCCCCTCCCACCTGTCAAACCGGAACTTGGAGGGCATTGCTTGAGACGGTGTAATATTCCCCAAGAGATTGATAATTTGACACCTCAACAGTGGCCTAGGCGTTGTAAAAGGCCTGTATTGACGAGTCAGGTTTAGTCCTGAGGCCGAACTCCATATTAACCAGGTACCATACTAACCAAGTTAAACTGCTTAGGCACATTGGTTCTTTTGAAATTATGCTCGTGGGTAAAAACAGGCCAATCAGATGTCATTATGTAAAAACATTAGCATCTTTTTGCTCAAACTCACTGTCGCCTGCGATTAACCTGGAGTAGTCAGAATTTGTTTGCTTCTGTCTCTTTCTTTTTGCTGGACACCGCATTAACAGTGGTCTTGTGTGAATTGTAATTTACAGATCTTTCTAGTATTAAAATAGATTTTCAATGGATCATGAACTCATTTGCTGAAAATGTAAATATATAGATGATTTGTTGATTGCTATTCAAGAATATCTAATTGACATGAGAGGGAGAACAGCGTTACAATCCAAAATTTAATGACGAATATTTTCATAGTAGGTGGATAGGATTGAAAACCGAAAAACCAGAAAACCAACCACTTAGAAGATTAAGTAACGGATACAATCTTATCATTAGGTTCTACATATCTTTGCGCGAAGTGCCGTTTTCTGTAATAATAATACTTAAAACCAAGTACAGAAATAAATTAGAGTTAGAACCAGATCTTCAAACTGCATTAGCAGAGAACATCTAACCAATTTGTCCGATCTTACTAAACGAATGAAATCACACTAGCACAAATTAAATTCTAATTAAAATGTAAACTTCTGCAATGTAATTTAAATGTATGTGCATTGTTTTAAATAAATAAATAATTTTAATTTTTACTACACAAGCACATGTACCCATTATATTATATTATATTATTTGAAGTACAACTATTATGTCATATTATCTGAAGTACAACTTTTAATTATTTTCGTCTTAGGGAACACAATCAGAAAAGCTTGTCCCATGAGCGGGTACCGCCCACTTTAGGAACCACTGGGTTAAATAACAATACTCATCAGCAACTATCTAAAGAAGGTCTGGGTTTTCACCTTCTTTTAATGATGACTGGTTTAGTATGTCATAATAAATAACTAAACACGCTGTATTATATTATATTTTTTTTAACTAAACTAAACTAAAATATATATGATATTGTGATTGTATTTACTACCTTTTTCAACGCTCTATACTAGTCGTAAAATATATAGGTTATTGTAATTTTTTTTTTTTTTTTTTTTTTACTACCTTTTCAGAGTTTGAGAGTAAAATCTTAAAATATTGTGTGCTTTAAGCACAGTTTACGTTTTTAACTGAAATATATATTTTCTTCCTTTGTGTCTAATCCTCAGTGTCCTGCAGTGTGGGTGGGACATCCATGAATAGTCTCTGCTCATGGATGACGAGAAAGGGGAGCAGCTTCTGTTGTTCATATATATTCCAGTAATATTTATACACTCAAGAGCCAAAACATTATGACCACCCCTACATTTTGCAATGAACTCGCCTGGATGACGTGGAAGGCACGTGATCAGGTGGAAGTGGTATTTAACTGCTGCTGGAGAGTCTGAAGAATCATTCTTTCACTTACTTCTGTGTGTGATGGGAAAGGCTGCGGATCTAAGCGACTTTGATAGAGGGCAGATTGTAATGGCTCGAAGGCTCGGAACAAGTATTTCCGAAACTGCACGACTCGTGGGTAGTTTGCGATCTATAGTTGTTAGTACTTATGCAAAGTGGATAAATGACGGTGAAACCAGCAGTAGACGACATGGTGTTGGTCGTCCACACGCTATCAAAGAAAAAGGTCGCCTCGGAGACTGTCTCGCATGGTGAAGCAAAACCGGAGCCAGACAGTGGCTCAGTGACAGCCCAATGCAATGCAGGGGCAAGTAGAATAGTATCGGAGCACACTGTTCAGCGGACACTGTTGGATATGGGGCTACGCAGCAAACGTACCACTCGTGGGCCTTTGCTGACCAAGCGTCATCGCCAACTGCGCCTGCGCTGGGCCCGGGAACATCGTGACTGGCCCATGGATCAGTGGGAGAGAGTTGCCTGGTCAGATGAATCACGGTTTGTCATTCATCACGCCGATGGCCGTGTCAGGATACGCCGTCTTTCAGGCGAACAGTTGCTCCCTCAATGTACAGTAGGTCATACACAGGCCGGTGGTGGCGGTATTATGCTTTGGGGAACGTTCTCTTGGGCGTCTCTGGGACCCGTGGTTGTGGTAGAGCAGACCATGAATGCTACAGGGTATCTGAACATCATTGCAGACCAGTTGCACCCTTACATGGCCTCTGTTTTTCCAGCTGGAAATGAAATGTTCCAACAGGACAACGCCCCTTGTCACAAGGCTGAAATTGTGTTGGAGTGGTTCCAGGAACATGATGCTGAATTCCAGTTAATGTCCTGGCCGCCTAACTCGCCGGAACTCAATCCGATAGAACACATTTGGGATGTCCTGGGACGGCAGCTCAGAGTTCAAAGACCACCAATTCGCAATATCTCGGATTTGCGTGACCGTTGCTTAAACATCTGGTACAATCTGTCACCGGCCATCTACCAAGGACTTGTGGCATCCATGCCAAGGCGGGTTGAAGCTGTGTTGCGTGCCAAAGGTGGGCCAACTAGTTATTGACAGGTGGTCATAATGTTTTGGCTCTTGAATGTATATATATACAATATATATGTGTGTGTGTGTGCTCCACTAAAAATTAAAAATTCAGACATATATATGTATATTACAAAAATATTTAAAAAAAAATTCTAATTAGTTTTTTTTTTTAATTTTTAAAAGATGCGTGCATATATATGTGTGTGTTTCAGTAAAAATTAAAAATTATAATGTCTACAAATTCGAATTTTTTTCTCTAAATATATTATTTTTTTTATCTTGTGCAAAAATATTTTTAAAAAATTCTAATTAGTTTCTGTCTTTTATTTTAATAAAAACTGTAACTTGAAAATTTTATAACAATGCATCACATTATAATGACAATCCTTTTTATTATTATAATATTTGAAACAGTAATGAACAGAAATTTCAATGTTTTGTAACAATTTTATTTCTTTTAGTTTTTTATCGTGTTTATACACTGAAGTGACAAAAGTCCTGGGATACCTCTTAATATCGTGTCGGCCCTCCTTTCGCCCGGCGAAGTGCAGCAACTCGACGTGGCATGGACTCAACAAGTCGTTGGAAGTCTTCTGCAGGAATATTGAGCCATGCTGTCTCGATAGACGTCCCCTAATTGTGAAAGCGTTGATGGTGCAGGATTTTGGGCACGAACATACCTCTCGATGATGTCCCATAAATGCTTGATGGGATTCATGTCGGGCGATATAGGTGGCCAGATCATTCGTTGGAATTGTCCAGAATGTTCTTCAAACCAATCGCGAACAATTGGCCCTGGTGACATCCATAAAAATCCCATCGTTGTTTGGGTACATGAAGTCCATGAATGGCTGCAAGTGATCTCAAGTAGCTGAACATAAGCATTTCCAGTCAATGTTCGGTCCAGTCGCACCAGAGGACCAAGTCCATGCCAAAAAAAAACAGCCCACACCATTACGGAGCCACCACCAGCTTGAACAGTGCCTTGCTGACAGTTTGGGTCCATGGCTTCGTGGGGTCTGCGTCACACTCGAACCCTACCATCAGCTCTTACCAACTGAAATCGTGACTCATCCGACCAGGCCACGGTTTTTCCATTCTTCTAGGAACCAACCGATATGCTCACGTGCACGAGAGTCGCTGCAAGCGATGTCGTTCTGTCAGTAAAGGCATTCGAGTCGGTCTTCTGCTGGAATAGCCCAAGAAAGCCAAATTTCTCCGCACAGTTCTAACAGACAAGTCCCTTGTACGTCCCACATTGATTTCTGCGGTTACTTTGACGCAGTGTTGCTTGTCTGTTAGAATTTACGACTCTTTGCAGACGTCGCCGGTCTCTGTCGTTAGTGCAGGCGGCCGACCACTGCGCTGTCCATGGTGGGATGTTATGCCTGAAATTTCACACTCTCGGCACACTCTTACAGTGGATCTGGGAATGTTGAATTCCCTAACGATTTCGAAATGGCATGACCCATGCGTCTAGCTCCAACTAACATTCCGCGTTCAAAGTCTGTTAATTCCCGTCGTGCGGTCATCATCACGTCAAAACCTCTTCACATGAATAACTTGAACAGAAATGAAAGCTCTGCGAAAGCACTGCGCATTTATACCTGTTCTACGCGATGCTACTGCCATCTGAAAATTTGCATATTGCTATATGTCTTTTGTCACTTCAGTGTTTATATATATATATATATACACTAAGAAGAAAAAAAATTAAAAATTTCAACATTAAAATAATAAATATAATAATGTTACTAGATTAAAGATAATTTGATTTTAGTTTGGGGCTTACTTCAGCATTTCTGACAAAGATAATGTGGCCATTCACCAGTATGTTTTCAAAAGTCCAACTTTAATTAAAAACACAATTAAAGTTAGAAATTATATTACCTATTGTTATATAAATTGCCTATATGGAAAAAAATTAAAAACTACAACACTTATAAGTCCACCGATTACTGATTACTGTTTTACTGGACAAATTGCTATAACAGTGCATATTTTGTACAAATATTTGTGTTTTTCTTTGATATGCTAATGCAGTTCTAGTCGTTTACACTTTTAACAAATGTGTTATTTTGTCTAATGATTATCAATTTCTTTGTTACATTCTATATACACTTCAAATCTTATTCTATCTTATCTATATGAACTCATTCTTCAAATCTTCTTAATTTTTTTTTTTTTCTTTTGTGTGGCCTGAATTGCGATTGCTGTATTTGTTTTGTTATAAATGTGCCTTTAATTTAAGTATAGGGAATACTGTTGTACCTTTTATTATGTAAGATGGTCGTTTTCAATCATCACTTCTAATTCAATGTGTATCAGTTCTGTATATATATATATATATATATATATATATATATATATATATATATATATATATTCAAAAAATAAAACCAGTTTTCAATTTAAATTTCGCGGGTATATGGTACATCAATTTTGTTTTCTTTTTTTTTTAGGTTGCTGGCAGTGCCCTTGACATCTGGTGGGAAATTTCACGTCAAAATATTCATTAGTGCTTGAGTTACGTTTGGCTTTGCGAGATGCTAAAACTCATTCCGGTGATTTTTGAAATATCTCTTCAATCGATTCAAAACGGTGTCCCCGAGGTGGTCTTTTGAGTTTAGGGAATAGTCAGAAGTCGCACGGTGTGAATATGGTGGTTGTGGAACGATATAGGTTTCATTTTTTGGAGAAAAGGTCACGAAGAATCAATGCAGTGTGAGCTGGCGTATTCAGTGTTTTCGGTACCAATCGAGATTTGACGCTTTTGAGGCCCAAAACATCTTTTAAAATGGAATTTTGAAATTCCAACATCATCAACAAGGTTTCTAATTATAAATAGACGGTTTGCAAGCACCGAATCTTTAATTTTTGGACCTGAGCTTCGTCGGTTGAGGTTGGTGGTCGACCAGAGGGCTCTTCGCCTTCAAAGCGTCATCTGCCTTCTTTGAACTGTTTTTACCACTTGTAAACATTCCTTTCCGATATAGGAATGCTCACCGAATGCCTTCTGCAACACTCTATAAGTTTCCACAAACAAAATTTGATGCAAGTTTTTTGCTCAATTAATTCAGACATATCAAACATCGCCGGAATCAGTTTTAGCATCTCACAAAGCCAAGCGTCACTCAAACACTCATGAATATTTTGACGTGAAATTTCACACAGATGTCCAGGACAGTGCCAGCAACCTAAAAATGAAAAAAAAATTTAAATTCCATATACACAGTAGTATATATATATATATATATATATATGTGACTGAATGTATATATATATATATATATATATATATATATACACATTCAGTCACATTAATGTGACCACCACCTACTTTCGATGTCAACGTGAAATAACGCATCACAAAAGGCAGGTGGCAGCCCATTGCAGTGGAGTGTATATAAAGAATTCCACTTAATACCACACTCCACTTAAAGCCAGAATATACAAACGTGTATATTCTGGCTTTTTTGACAGGTGGTCACATTAATGTGACGGGAATATATATATATATATATATATATATATATATATATATATATATATATATATATATGTACTATATAAAGAACACGAAACAAAAAACAAAGGTGAACTACAGACAAGAAATGAACTAGAAATACGATCATTTTGTACAACAGAAGCCACAACAGTATTCGTTAGACGCAAATCGTATAATAAAACCGTTCTAACATTCTAATGGAAAACCCCCTGAAGTACCTCACATTCAGACCTCTCAAAAAATGAAAAGGAAGAAACTGTCAAGATCTGAATCGCACGTGAACTGCAGCCATGAAATTGAAAATCATTAGACCAACACAAATATCAAAGGTTGGACAGCTGGTGCATTGCCAGATCGAAATTTAATTAATTTTTATTCAATATTTTTTTAATCCGTAGTAAAATATAAGGGGGGGAGGGGGCGTTTTGTGAGTAATGCACTTGCTCGAATAAAATGTCTCCATTTTTGTTATTTTTTATTAATTTATTTCCGATGCTAGCAACAAGTATCTTAACTCTGTTGCCTATCAATTATAAAATAGCAATTGATATTAAACTTTAAATTTCTCCAAAAGTTTCTTACGTGTTTTATGGGATTAGTTAAAAACGTATGTTTGATTAATTTTTTTTACTAATTAGTTGAGAGCAATTTTAAATTATAATTTAAAATATCGCTTAATTAAGTAGTTCTAGTTGTTGATTTATGTTGCATTAAAAGGTGTGAGTCTATTTGTATAACATTAATTATTTTATTCAATGTATGTTTCCTATTTTATTGCCTGCTAGAAGGTTAGTTTTTGTAAATAACATGCTAGATTAAATATAAGATCTTTATAAACGTAATATTTTTTATATTTATATAATAATGCTGCTAAAAATATGTTTTATTTTAAAATTGCGCACAATAAAGTAACTGTAGTTGTAGCTTAATCGCGTTAAAAGATATAAGCCTATTTGTATAAACATTATAAATGCCAGAATAGTATTTTATTCAATTATTTTTCAACAATATTTTGTTCAATAGCATTTTATTATTTTATTTTTCACATGTTCATTTTTTCGAACAAAAATGATATCTATGGAAGGATTTCTTAAAATTTATTTTAGTTATTAACATCCTTTTAAAAACGGCTATCTTGAGCTACGTTTTTTCGCTCAGCCATAACTTTTTAATAAAGAAAAAAAAGCATTAGTGACGAACAGACGTAAAACATATTCAATAATTATACGAAAGATTCGTACGATTCAAATTAACCGCGAGAAACTGTTTGAGCAGTACCTCCCAACGACTTTCGGTCTAAACCTTCCCAAAGTACAATTCAGTCATTTTTTTGTGATGCATTATTGTTAAAAATAAATAAAAACTTATCAAATATTTGCAGATCTTGGTTACAATTAATAAATCCTTTTTAAATGAATACATCCACTGCACTTTGAATTTAAGTATAAATTATAAACTGCCTTTAGTATTTTAAATATTTCTAATTCTTTAAAGAACTGAGTTCGTTCTTTGGCGAAGAATGCCAGAAATCTGGATCAGACTGCCATTCCTACTTCCCTTACATATGCAAATGCCTTGGCGAAATCTAAACTTCTCATTCCTTCTGAGATCAAAACTAAATGCTAAATTTCAGAACTCAATGCCGGCAGAAAAACAGCTACTACTGTCCCAAGACTAAGCATGTAGCACCACAAAAATATGAAAATGTATCATCATATCTTTGATTGCCCAACTGTTGCAACCCCCATGCCATGCATCGGGAAAGAGGATTTATACTCCGGACTGGCAATCAACACAGCCAATATTATTCAGGAACACCACGATATTTGATTGCCTTCTACTCGCCAGGGGATACGAAAACAACAACAACAAAGTTCGTCACACCAAATATTCTTTCCTTACCTAATAGAACCCAGTAGGTGCAATTTTTGTGCAATCTTTGTCAAATCCACTGCAGTCATTTTTTACAAATTTCAGAGATCATGTAATGTTTTATCTCCGACTTATACTGTAATAACAAAAATCTACAGCCGTGAATGTTAAAAAGCGAAATCATTTAATTAGGCCACGTTATGACAAACAAAATCTAAAACACTTATTAATTCAATGTACATTCATGTCCATAAATTAAGGATAATGAAGTTCAGGCAAAGAAAGAGACAGAAGCAAAACAAATTTGACTTATTTGTAAAGTCTATTTATTAAACAAAAGGTAAAGAGCAATAAAAGATGCTATATGTTTGACATAATTAATAAAAATTGTGATTTTTACTCCCTGGAGCAAATTTCAGGTTTGATGCTGTGCTCCGTCTGTTTCTTTTGGCAGTAACTGCTAAATACCGGTCCTCATTCGGCGTTGTAACTCGGGGGCGACCTGTGCTGTAACATCTACTCACATTACCATCATCTTGGAATCGTTGCCAAATCCTGGAGATGACACTCTGGGCGATTCCAAGTTCCTCGGATACTTCCGGCTGGGTACGTCCACATTCCAGTCGTCCGATGATTCTACCACGTAAAAAAATCATCCAAATGCTTCCTTTGTGCCATAACTATGCGGTTATTGTACTGAAAGGCTTTTAAGGCGCTTGTGAACAATTTTACTTCTTTGCCACCATTCCTTATATACCCCCTCTCTTACACTCTCGTCATTGTGACGTACTATCCGCGCCATCTGGTGGTTTCCTGTAATTTGCATATTCTTCTTCAAGATGTGTGTGATAATTTTACAGGTGAAATTTTATTTTAGAGTTCAATTTCTGTGTGATTCTGAATTATCCTTATTTTATGGACATGAGTGTATTATCATGCATCTAATTTTTTATATATGTTATTCTTATATTAATTTTTTATTATATTGTTTATGGAATGAAGAATAGATAAGAATAGAATAGTAGATAATTTTTAGATTAAAGTAGATAACAGACAGAGTACGTATTGACTGATAATTTGTTTTCAGTGTGCGACTTACTTCAGCATTTCTGGCACAGATAATGTGACCAATTATGTTTTCAAAAGTTCAGTTTTAATTATAAAAAAAACAAATTAAAGTTAAAAGTATTAAATAAATTGCTTATATCAGCCATATTTTTTTATTTTCAGTATCTAAAAAGAACAGATCCATGATTAAAAATTGCAATCGACTGGTCCGATATACAGGTTACCCATAAAATTTAGAATTTAATGTAAGGACAAAACGCATAACAGCAATCTTAAAAACTAAATTTAAAAAAAACTATAGAATTCATAGAATAGAAACTATAAAAAAACCTATAGAATATTAAAAAATAGAATTCTAAAAATTATCGAATTCTTTTCTTTTCTTAAAAAAATTTTTTTTTCCTTTGAAATACAATTGTGTTTACTTTCGTCAGGTAAGCTTTTAAAACAATTTTATTTTATTTTTTTTTTCTGAATTAATTTTTTTACTAAAATATTTTAATAATTATTAATTATTTCATAAATAAATATTATGCAAAAAAAATTTCGTTAAAAATTAATTAAAGAAAAGCTCGTGAAAGAAATTTAAAACTAAAATTTGAAGTGATCAAGAACTGAAATACTCATATATTTTATGTGTAAAAAATGACATGTTTGTTCTGTTTCAGAAAACGAGGCATTTTGACGTCCCAAAGCAATCTTTATAGGAAAAAAACATATATATATAGAATTACAAACGATTTTCGAACGAACGCCAGATGATTTTTTAGAACACTTTACGTTAATATTTTTCAAAATTATCTAATGATTAGAAAAAATTAATTTGTAAACAAATATTATGTATATAATAACTCGTGAAAGAAATTTGGGGAAAAAAAAAAAAAAAAAAAAAAGATCGTGAAAGAAATTTAAAACTAAAATTTGCAGACGATCTTTTAAAACAATTTTATATTAATTTTTTTCTGATTTAATTTTTTTCTAAATTATTTATTAATTAGAAAAAGACTAATTTGCAAACAAATATTATGCATAAAAAAAAACTCCTGAAAGGAATTAAAAACCAAAATGTGAAGTGACTACGTAAACCCTCGCTCTCCAAAACATTACCCATGTATTTTATGGGTTAAAAAAAAATACCATATTTGTTCTGTTTCTAAAAATGAGATATTTTGTCGTTCCGTGGCTACGGTTGGGGACTACGTTATAAAAAAGTAGGTCCGTAAATGGGACGTATGATAACATTAGAAGCAGAATATCACAACTTAACGACAAAAATGCTTGTTACATTTATGTTGAAAAATTATTTACATAAAAAAAAATGCCTGATGAATAACAAAACAACGACAAAAATGCTCGATACGTGTTAAAAAATTATTTATATACAAAAATTTTGCATAGTGAACAGCAAAACTTAACGACAAAAATGCTTGATACATTTGTGTTGAAAAATTATTTATATAAAAAAAAAAAAAAATTCTCCTCGACAGCAAAACAAATCTGAAGCAGACACACACCATAGCTAAACAATCAGAGTGAAGGTAGATTTCGTCCCATTTTTATGGCAGCATTTATTACAAGTTACATAAAAACCCAGTTCTAAACGATAGCAGAAAAGACCTCTCTCTCTCCGACTGGGTAGAAAACGGCTCTCTTCTAAAGCGGAGGAGAAACGATGTCAAGGTCAAATGGGAGCCGCTTTTTTTTTCTTTTCTTTTTCGAATCTCGACCGGCAGAAAGCAGCAGCAGCGTCGTGAAGCAATCACCAGCGCCGGCGAAGTTAACGTTTTCTCTCCGCTCCAGACGTGTAGACGTGACTGTTTTTCTGGTTGGAAATGGCGGAAAATACTTATCTAGATGGATTTTTTTTTAAAGATTTCTTTAAAAAATGCTGTTATAATTGCTGATATTCAGTTTAGTTTTAATATAAAGTTCAGTTTAGTTTTCTTTTTTAAGAATTTGCATTAAATTAATTTTTTTCAATTCTTTCTATTAGCTCACACTCTCCCTATATGTATCTTGTTCACATTTTCAATCGTTCACAAAATACTTTTTATTCATCCACTCAAGTTCAAATACATTTTTTTTTTTTTTGAACTTGTAGTAGATAACACTGGATGTGAATGCAGTTTTTTATTTTTTTTTTTTTTAAATTTAATGAATTCATTCATTAATTTTTATTATTATTATTTTTTAGATTTAAGTTGCATGTATCTACCAATAGATAGCGCCATATAAACTTAAAAAATTGAAAAAAAATAGGAATTGACTGCAATTTTTTTTTTTTTTATATTACGTGTTTTTTGTTCTAATACAGCTGACAAATAATTAGACTGTTGTCTTCGACGCCTTAAGGCAAGCTCTGCACCTACATTACTCACTTAGCACTACCCAGAAGATGCGTGCAGCTTGAAGATAAGCTACGGACGCCGAGTAACACTACCCCTGCAACGCTCTACGATCCTCTTACACAGGGACTTGCGGCTTAAAAAGTGGATTCCGTAACACTACAAACAACCATGGCACCGCCGTGTCTCGAACGGGAAACCTGTTCCAACGAACGCCAGAGCGCTAGCCATTCGGCTATTCAGGTCCTCGTTAAATTAAATACTTTAAAAATGGTTATTTGTTTTTTAGTGAAGGTTTTATTATTAGAATAATAATTAAAATTAATTAATAATTAAACTTTTTAGTATTAATTATTAGAATAATAATTAAAATTAATTAATAATTAAACTTTTAGTATTAATTATTAGAATAATAATTATTTTAAGTTAATATAGGTGAAAATACATTTTTTATTCATAGACATATTAACGCCAGAAGTATTCTACAAACAAGTGTAAAAAAGTATGAAAATTAAATGTAAGAATAAATAAAAAATAAATAACAAATATATTAACCAATGTATTCTACATTTGATATTATTTTTTAATGAAGGTTTTATTATTAGTATAATTCATTTAGCATTTGTGAAAATAAATGTTTATTTATAGATATATTAATGTTAAAAGTATTTTACAAACAAATGTAAAAAGAATGCTATACTAAATGTAAAAATTTAAAAAAATATTAACCCACGTATTATAGGTATGATTATTTTTTAATTAAGGTTTTATTATTAGAATAATTCATTTAACATTAGTGAAAATAAACTTTTATTTAAAGACATATTAACTCTAGAAGTATATTACAACAAGTGTAAAAAGAATGCAAATTAAATGTAAGATTAATAATTTTAAAAACATCAACAAATTTATTAACCAACATATTCTATATATGCTGTTTTCTTGCAACTTTTTTAAGTGTCATTTCTTAAAAAACTATAATTTCATGGAAAATATTTCATTATATATGAAATATTTATATATATATTTAATATATAAATATATAAATATATATATATATATATATATATATATACATATATAGCCAAAACATTATATATATATTTTGCAATGAATCGCCTGGATGACGGAAGGCACGTGATCAGGTGGAAGTATATTTAATGGTATTTATATATGGTATTAATACACCAAGAGCCAAAACATTATGGCCACCCCTACATTTTGCAATGAACAAAGGTGGGCAACTGGATGACGTGAAGACATGTTTTGATCTTGAGTGGAATATATATTATATTCGTACATATGACAAATCGAAAATATTTCATGTATTTTGGAAGATATTTCATATGGAATATATATATATATATATATATAAGTGGAATATATAGAAATATTTGACATTAATTAAGTGAAATCGATATATTCTTTATTTTAAAAATTATTTCGACTGTAAAATTTAGTACAATGAATTAAAAAAAAAAAACTTTTTTAAAAGTGCATTAATCCTACCTAGTAGGACTACACCACCTTAATTTTTTTCTTGATTTTAATATAGAATCTATTTTATAGATTGTTTAATGGATTGTTAGAGCTATGTAATAAGAAGATGCCAGTAATCTAGTTGTCATTGTAACACATTTGAAATACAAAAACTGATACCGCAATAACGAAAATTCCCTTTTTTTTTTAAATGATCTTTTATCTGAGAATACAATAATATAAAAAAATGTTATTGAATTCTTTTAATCATATAAAAATATCATTATTGGGAATTATGGATAAAATAAAAAAAAATCTAAAACTTCTGAAACCGTTAAGTTTGAATATAAGATCGCATTCCTTCCATACATAATTATTTATTGATTTACACATAACAACAAAAACTCTTAATTTCTACATATTTCTTTAAGAAATTGCTAAGAAATTGAAATGTTATTTATCTGAATCGGTTTACTAAATAAATGAGAATTAAATAAATTTAAATAAATTTTAATTATTCATTAATGTAGAATATGTTTCATAATTGAGTTAATTATTTAATTATAACAACTTGAGCACATAAATTGTTTTGATAGCACTTTTGAGCACTTTTTCATTATTTAATATTATTTATTTTCATTCATTATTTAATATTTAATTAGTTAAATGTTTTTTTATTACTGTTGATCGATTATTTTTAATATTCTTAAAAAAAAATAGCTTAAAAAATGAAATAAAATAAATAATGAAAATTTATTGCTTCGTAGCAATCATCATTACATAATCATACATAATAATCCCTATTTGAAATTTTATATACAATTTTTTATAATTATTTAGGAAAATTTAGTTAAAAACAATACATGATAAAATGATAAGAGTACAAAAAGTTTTCACATAATAACAGATCAATCTATTAAAAGACTTTGAACCACATTTATTATATCATATTTATTTAATTTTTTTCAGAACCAAATATAATTTTTTTATATTTCTTTTTTTTTTTTTTAAATTTCTATCCTTATTATTATTTAAATTTCTTTCAGTTTTTTTTTAATAATAATAATAATTCTTTAAAAACAAATAATAATAATAATAATTATTATTATTTAAATTTCTTTCAAGAGTTTTTTTATACATAACAGTTATTTAATTTTTTTCACGAATCAATAATTATACAGTTAAATAATTAAATAATGTAAAATTTTTTTAAAAGATCGTATGGTGAAAGCAAAAACAATTTTATTTCAAAGTGAATATCAGATTTAAAAGAAAATAGATGTAAAATATAGTTTATTTATAGTTTAAATATAGTTTTTAATTCTATAGTTTTTATTTTTAAGATTGCCGTTATGCGCTTTGCTCTTAGAATAAATTCTAAATTTTATGGGCAACCTATATATCGGTCCAGTTGATTACTTTTTTTTTTTTTTTCCGAATTTTTTTTTTTTGGTCTATAATTTTTTAAATTTTTCTATAGGTAGCAAATATAACTGTTTCAATAATTTAAATTATAAATATTTTCCTTTGTTTCAATATTCTAAAAGATTTTTTCAATGTTTTTCACATGAAATTCAAAGTAATCGATTCTTATTACTAAGAAATATTTCTTCCTTGCAACCAGGCCATGTTATTCGGCAGATGGAATCATACTTCGAAGTGTTTATGGACATCAAGATACTCCATAATATTCTTGCAACCTATCTGCTAATCTTGTAGCTAATAATTTTAGATTTTCTTTTAATTTTTTGGACTATAATTGACTTTATTCCTCAACAGAGTTTTGTTTAAATCCAGGATCTTGATTTACTACTTATTATATAACGTTTTTATAAAAAGCGTTAGTGTTTAATAGAAACAAAAATTGCAATTTTCGAAATTAATCATTTTTTCAATTTTTAGTAAAATAATCTTTTTATAATTTGAAATTAGTAATCAACTACCAAATTTCGAACGAAATCTGCTTATTCTATCTAATTATAGTGATATTGTTATTGTATAAATAATTACTAGATAAAAACAAATGAATATTCTAAGTCGACGATTTTCTTTTAATATAAAGCAAACGATTGAAACTTTGTATGAAAATGACATAAATAATGTAATTTCTTCTTTCTTAAATCTGACAACACCTATTGCTGTTTATCAGCAGCGCCCTCTGTATACTCACTGAACTTCCTCAGTAATAGCCAAGACTTGCTTTGTGTGGTTGAATGAAAACTTTTTTTTTTTTATTTTGTAATTAGCATTTTGATGTTTATCCATGCAATTAAATAACTGTTATATAATTTAAGCCCATCAGAATTAACCCTTTTCCCCGTTTCACATTATCGAAAATTATTATAAAATAGACAATTTTCATGACTGTCTAAATATATATTAATACTTTTTGACATTTATTTGGGTTTAAAAATATTTTTTTAATTTTTTGCAAAATGTGAAAAGTTTCGATTTAATAAATCATGCTGTATTATTTGGAATAAGTTTCAATTTAATAATTAAATAATTAATTTAATTTAATAATTAATAATAAATTTTAATTTGGAATATATTAAGTTATTTTCAAACTACAATCATTTGAAATTTTTCATTATTTCAATTTATTATGTGTTGGGCGCTTTAATGCAGTATTTATTATTGAGCGTTTTAATGCAGTAATATAGAGCATTTTAATACATTATTTATAACATGTTATTATTATAATGCAATATTTATTTATTGCAATAACAACCACATCTACTATTTTAGATAAATTTTAAAACGGAACGTGTTTTTCACGATAGATATCGTAAAGGTGTCAGAAGAACTCAATTTTTATTCTAATATAGAGAGATATTATAAAAATTTTGTATTCATAATTAAATAAATATATTTTATTTCAAATTATCTAAATATACTGACTAATTTGCTTAATTTAAATGTATAATTTTACAGCAGTCATATCTATTGTTTAATTGTAAGATGGTTACGCAAAAAAAGTTTTGAATTTAATTATAATATTTGGGTTAATATAATTAATAACTTAACCAATATAATATTTAATCATATAATAATAATAATAATAATAATTTATTATAGTAATTAATAATATTTTAGTTAATATAATGAATAAGTTTTTAAACAAATTAAAGAAAATTAAAAAAAAATATAATTTTCTAAAGCGAAGTCTTCATCTACAAGCGAGAAATTATCCATAGAAATGTATTTCCTAAAACTTAATTTTAATTTTTTGCTCTGAATTTATTATTTTTTATTTGGTGAGAGCCAGAAATTATCAAAAAATCTAATTAGGCCTGATTTTATTAAATAAAAAAGGTAATTCTAACGATACCTCTACACATTGAAATCACATTGTACCTTGGCAATAATTGATTTTTATAAATATTTCTCTTTATAACTCATTTTATAATAGTCTCTTAATTATTTGATAAAGATGGAGTGATTTTAATGGATATATTTTTAAATTCAAATTTTGAAATAGTATTGCGAGATAAAAAAATAAAAGAAAAAAAAAAAATTGCATTTTACAAAACTGAAATTGGAAAAAAGGAAATAAGATTTGTAATTTATTTATATAAATAATTTACATCCAAAAAAAGGATTTTCTTAAGAATTCTTTTGTTTCATTAGAAACATTAAAAATTTCAAAACTGAATGTATTTTTAATTTTTAAATTGCAATTAATATTTTATTTCATAACAACGTATCGAAATTTAATCTATTATATTTATGCTTATATTAAAAGTTCTGTAATAAAAGCAATTTAGATTCTTACGTTATCGAGAAAAATTCAGAATTACTCACGTTAATATAATTCATAGCACTTAAAATAGCAAAATTAGAATTGTATTACAAGTATTTAATAATTAGTGAATATCTAGAAAGATTTTTAAGTGCAAAGTTGCTTGGATCAAACCAGATAAAAATTGATTAGCTTTCAAGTAATACCTTTAATATTCATTTATTAAAAAAATTTATATAAAATTGTATAATATTTTATTTAATTAAACATACATCAAAATTCATTTCCATTTTCTAAATTATTTTAAACTTACGTTTTTTTAATTTGCACGAAAATAACAATGTTAATATTAAAGAAAATGAAAAATATTGTAGTGTGCAGATTGGGCAACCAGATTGTCACTGGGTGTGGTTAGGGATTGAGATACTTGAGGCACAGGTTGGAGAAATCACAGCTTTATTTGCACACGCACAAACACCACACACATACTATTCGAAACATACTATATTTAACATAATTAAAAACAGATAATTGTAGATTCGTGGAAGGACTCCACTTCTAAGCCGAAAACCCGGCTACGCGCAGGGTGCACGAAAGATACTTCCTCTCCGGATGAGAGTCTATAGGCCAACTGACCATTTCTTCTGAATGTCACCGGGGGGCGTTCCTGCCAGTGCGTAAGAGAAAGTATGGTTGCAATATTGAATTTACGATGCTTTTTGCATATTTATTGTGATTATCACACATCATTCTCACTTTAAGTATTCACTTAGTAAGTGGCACAAAAAAATATTATTTCTTTAGATATAATTAAAAATAACAAAAATGTTATATATAAAATTTTTTATCCATCATATTACATTAATTTAATAATTGTTTTAGTTTTTGGTTCGAATTTTGTTAACACCAAACACAAAAGCAATACCTTATATCGTATTTAATGATATATTTATTATTATTATTGCTACTAATATTCTACTATTAATACTACTACTACTAATAATAATAATAATACTAATATTCCAATAATAATAATAATACTTAAAAATTTTGTTCGCAAATATGTGTTGATCGAAATAAACCCGCACAATATAATTCATTATTTAACATACATCTAATTATTAAAGGTATAAAGTGGAAAATCTTTTTGGATCCTCCGCCCAAAAATCATCTGCTAGTCTTAAAAAAAATAAAAAAGAAACATTGATTAAAATATTTTAAATATTTATATTTTCCTTAAATAAAATCTGAATCTTATTCCCTGCTTTTATATCCTATCAAAAATCTGAAAATCTTTTTAAAAAATTAGCAATTATTATTATTATTTTAAATAAGATGTATGTGTACTAAGACGACCCTCAAGAAAAACATCAGCGAGTGCATTGATTGTGCATTATACGACCTCTGAGAAAGTCAAAAGATAAGTATCTAAGATAAAAATATCAAAAATATAGCATCTTAAATATCGAGAAAGTCAAAAGATTGTGGACTGTATTTACATTCTCCAGAAATAGCTATATGGTTCACAAATATATCTCCAACAAATTCTTTTTGAATGTTAGTGCAAGTAGTACAAACTGGATGTTGGCATCCCTGTCAAAGACGTATTCTACAAAACTTCGATGAGAAAATTGCGAAATGGCCTTTCAGTGACAACTTGGAAAAGTTCAAGGGAGTTGGAATACGAAACGCTCTTTTCTTACTCTGAAGTCAAGGACAAAATATTCTTAACCTTTTCAAGGTCGAATTTTTTAAACTGATTTAATTTTTTCATTACGTTGCATTCATTTTATATCAATAGCAATCCAGAATCCAATAAAAATTAGAAAAATAATAAATAAAGATAAAATTTAATCGGCTGGGCCGATATACAGGTTACACACAATATTTAAAATTTAATGTGAGAACAAAACGCATAACAGCAATCTTAAACAAACAAAAAATTGTCAATTAATCATGTTCAGGCAATAAACTATATTCATTAATTATCGTTCAAAACTGAAAAAAAGAAAAGATTAAAAAAAAAAAAAAAAATAAGAATAAACTTGAGAATTCCAAACGATTTTGTAAAAATAAGAAATTAAAAAAATATAAATAAATTTGAGAATGCCAAACAATTTTATAAAAAAAGAAATTAAAAAAAAAAAATAATAAAAAAAATATAGAATTCCAAATGATTCTACATAAAAAAGAAATTAAAAAAATAAGAATAAACTTGAGAATTCCAAACGATTTTGTAAAAATAAGAAATTAAAAAATAAAAATAAATTTGAGAATGCCAAACAATTTTATAAAAAAAAAAAAAAAAGAAATTAAAAAAAAAAATAAGAAAAAAATATAGAATTCCAAATGATTCTACATAAAAAAAGAAATTAAAAAAAAAAAATAAGAATAAACTTGAGAATTCCAAACGATTTTTAAAAAAAAAAAGAAATTAAAAAATATAGAATTCCAAACAATTTTGTAAAAAAAAAAAAAAATAAAGGAAATTTAAAGATAAAATGAAATATAAAATTCTAAACGATTTTATATATATATTTGAAAAAAATATGGAATTCCAAACGATTTTATAAAAAAGTACGTGAAAGAAATTAAAATGAACAAATAAGAATAGCTCGTGAAATAAATAAATAAATAAATAAACCGATAAAAATGGTCAAGGAAACGAAAAACTGATCAAGGACATAAAAACCCCGCTCTTCAAAACAATAACTGAACTTTATGGGTACAAATTATAACATCTATATAGAGTTTATATAATTTAATTATTGAGTGCTTACAGAAAAATAAAAATGAGAAACTTTCGTACAATTTGAGGCAAAACCACATTTTCTTATTTTTAACAACTAAAGAGATAATGCATCTTGAATAACTTTAGTCAAGATGTCATGAAGGATTTTTGAGCTCCATTTTTTAAGAATATAATATTTATATAGCAATATTATTTCGTAAAATAAAATAGAATCAACCTTGACTTGCGAAGAGTTTTTTTTATTGATGTTAAGATTTATATGAAATATTTCATTATTTAATGAATTTTAATATTTATCAATTACATAGAACAAATTAAATTAAAAAAACTGTTCATATATATCAAGAAATCAGTGTTTTTGAAGACGTTAATCTCTATGTGCATTAAACAAGAGATCTTAAACAAAAACAATTTTTTATCTCAACTCTATTTTTTTATCTCTTTTTAACATTTATTTTTACCTTATCTATTTTTTATATATTTTTTAATCCGATTACTTTTTTTTTTATTCGAAAATAACGAAAAATTCTTATTATTTTTTAATTAAGTAAAAGACGTTATTTTTTTATTCCCAAATTGCAAATTGAGACTATTTAATTCAAAAATCGTCTACCGAAGAATTGTGAAAAGGAAATGACCTCTTGACGAGTTGTTATTTAATATGTGATACGTAACTCATATTTAATGTATATTTTGATTTTTATTCACTAATAAAGCATTTATAAAAATTGAATGAGCGAGTTAAAAATTGTTTTTATTCGTTTTTAGAAAATTTCATGAAAATATGTTATGATAAATATTTAAAATTGTTTTTTTTTTAAATAACTTTTATGATCGTTTTAAATGTTGACATAAGTTTAAATTTTTTTTATACTCTAGAATCGTTTTATTTATGTTCAAATATTATTTATGTAATTCAAAAGCCATTTGGGGAGATGTTTGGCATGGTTATTTTACACGAAATTAAAATTTGTTTAATGTACTTATTTTTATAAGTAACATTTATTATTTTTTGTGTTATTGAATAATATGCATCAATTTATGGGGAAAATTCAAATTATTCCGTTTTAGTATATGTTTTTTAATGCACAAAAATGTATTTTGTTCGAGCTTTTCAATTTATTATTTATTTGTTTTTTTTAAATTCATGTTTTTAAAATATTTTATATTTTAATTTTGTTGCTATATATATCAAAACAATGTTCACTGTTGATTATTAAAGTATCACACATTTGGCTTGTAAAGTATTAAATTAGCATCTTATCACTTGAAGATTGCAGCGTGCAGGTTGTGCAACCAGATTGTAACTGGGGTGTGGTTGGGTTGAGATACTTGAGGCACAGGTTGGAGAACTCACAGACTTATTTACACACATACAATTAGAGACGTACACTATTTTACACTTTTTAAAGACATATTATAGATTCGTGGAAGGATTCCATTTCTAAGCCGAAAACCCGAAACTCGGCTATGCGTAGGGTGCACGAGATATATTTCCTTTCTGGGTGAGAGTCTGTAGGCTAATTTACCATTTCTCCTGAATGCCAAGGGAGGGCGCTCCTGCCAGTGCGTAGGAGGCAGCATGATTACATTATTGAATTTAAGATTCTTTTTCGGATATTTATTTTGTGGACCTCATAATCTGTGGGCCAACTAATGCGCCGGAGTGCGCTAAATATATTTCTTCTCGGAATGAGAGACTGTGAACTAAACGCCGACTGGTCATTTCTTCTGAACATCGCGGGGAGGGGGGCGCTCTTGCCCGTGTGTGGAGGGAAGCACGAATACAAGATTAATTTTGATGATTGATCTTGAGTTTAATGTTATTATATTTCACTTTTTTGTGTTTTATTTGTAGTTTTCGCTGATATTTTTTCTTTAATAAGTTAACTTATTGTTTCTCAATCTTTTTGTGTCATACCCCATCTAAGCTTTTTAAAAATTCTTACGTCCCCTATGAAACATATATATAATTTTTAATATTAAAAATTTAATTGTTCACTAATAATTTAGTTGATAGGTTTTAGGAAGAGATCACTAGGAAATTCTTGAATGCAGAATTTAAATTCAAGTAGGAAATAATTTTAATGGAAGATTTTTTCCTATATTTTAATTATTAGTAATTATTTATTATTTAAATTTAGTGAGATACTAATGGATAGAAAATGCTGGACAATGTTGGAGGTGGTGTGTATTCAGAGTGCTTTGCATTCTATGCCTCCTTTGGTCCATTTTGGACCAATTTTGTTGGAGAAATGGATGCAAATAGAATTGCAACAGAACAAATTAGTGTTAGAACAGTTCAGCTCAAAAGCATAGTTATTTTTTCAGACTCTCTGCCAGCCATAGTGTTTGATATTTAAGTTAACTTCCTTTATTGAATCGTTGGTCAAGTAACAGTTGGGCTGTCATGTTCGTAGGCTGACACATAGATGGCGCTACTAGTATTAAATCCATATGATTTTTAGTTAGCCCTAACCTTCAAAAGACACGTGTATGAATTTGACAGCTGTTGCTCTATTAGTATGTGAGTTACAGCATTTTTAGTGTAGCAACTTTTGTTAGTTTGAAAAAATGGATAAAAAGGAATTTCGGGTGTTAATTAAAGCATTGCTTTTTGGCGAAAAAAATGCTATTGAAGCCAAGGTTTGGCTTGATAAACATTATTTGGACTTTGACGCCCCAAAGAGACTGTTACCGACGAAAACTTCAAAAAGTCCACAAAATAATTTCTGATAACCGTAAAGTGAAGTTGATGGAGATAGCTGAGACCCTAAAGATATCAAAGGAACGTGAATGGATATTTGGATATGCGAAAGCTCTGTTCAAAGTGGGTGCCGCGCGAGCTCAAAAACAACAACGTGCCGCTCAGAGCTCACAATCGACCCAAAACAATAACGAATGGATGATTCTAAGCAGTGTTTGGAGCTGTTCAATCGCAATAAACCCGATTTTTGCGTCGATATGTGACAATGGATGAAACATGGCTCCATCATTTCACACCGAAGTCCGATAGACAGTCAGCCGAGTGGACTGCACGTGATGAACACTAAAATGCTATAACTTCACTAAAAATGCTATAACTCACATACTAATAGTGTAACAGCTGTCAAATTTATACACGTGTCTTTTGAAAGTTAGGGCTCACTAAAATTCATATGGATTTAATACTAGTAGCGCCATCTATGTGTCAGCCTATGAACTTTTCAGTCCGCCTGTTATTGTTGGCATAAAACACAAAAAGGTGAACCGTTCATAGTGATTCGTCTTCAAAATGACCTCATTTTATTGATTCGTTGGACAAGAATTGTTGACATATAAGACAAAAATGTGACCGTTCATGGACAGGAGATATGAAATCAAATTTTAAATATTCCTCCGAATTCTGAATACTGTCGAGTGCAAAGAATACGGAATACTGTAGAGTACCTCTCGAGTACAGAATACCGTCGAGTGCAAAGAATTTTTTCTTGCTTGCACTACTCATTTTACTAAGGATTGAATTATGACCAATTAAAAATAAATTTTTAAGTACAAATAATAAATTAAATACAAAAATACAATAATAATATTTTAAAATTTATTTAAGGTGAAATGGAGCAAACGTAGACTAAAAAATGCGAATTTAAATGTATAAGGCACATTTACTAAAAATAAAAAAATAAAAAAATTCCATTTGACAAATTTTTTTCTGCAAAATGTGGTATACTCTTCTAACACTAAATAAATAAAAATAAAATACGAATACTTACCACTATATATTATACGCTCTTTTATAAAAATGGTTTTTTTTCTTATCATATTATTGATAAAAAGCAAGTCATAGAACTTCTACATTCAAAGCTTTGTCTTTTTTATTCTTAACTGTTGTACATTATATATTTTCTTCATTTTTATTCTTTTTAATTTTTTGAAATTTAATTCTTCCGTATCAGTTTCTTCCATCAGTAATTAGTTTATTAATGCCTCTTTTGATTTGCTTAATTACTCTGAAATTTGATCTCACTTACTAGTTTTTGCTTTTATATTTAACAGCAGAAAAAAAAAGTTAATAATTCGTTACTAATCTACAGGGCTATTAACCATTGTTAACTCCAAATACTCAGCCAGAGTGACCAAATGCATGGTACGAACAGATCAAGGAAAAAGTTAGAGGTCACTGAAAAACCAGGGTATTTCATGAATTGTGAACTTGAAATACCCTGAATCTAAAATTGTACCAGGGGATTCTAGCTTTTTTGTTATTGTATCTGAAATTGTACCAGAGATACCTTTATTGTTATTGTTTCTGCAATAGTACCAGGAATTTGTAGCTTATTGTTACTGTATCTGCAATAGTACCAGGAATTTGTAGCTTATTGTTATTGTTTCTGCATTAGTACCAGGAATTTGTAGCTTATTGTTATTGTTTCTGCAATAGTACCAGGAATTTGTAGCTTATTGTTATTGTTTCTGCAATAGTACCAGGAATTTGTAGCTTATTGTTATTGTTTCTGCAATAGTACCAGGAATTTGTAGCTTATTGTTACTGTGTCTGAAATTGTACCAGGGATTTGTAACTTATTGTTATTGTATCTGAAATTGTATCAGGGATTTCTAGCTTATTGTTATTATATCTGAAATTGTACCAGGGATTTCTAGCTTATTGTTATTGTATCTGAAATTGTACCAGGGATTTCTAGCTTATTGTTATTGTATCTGAAATTGTACCAGGGATTTGTAGCTTATTGTTATTGTATCTGAAATTGTACCAGGGATTTCTAGCTTATTGTTATTATATCTGAAATAGTACCAGGGATTTCTAGCTTATTATTATTGTATCTGAAATTGTATTAAAGATTTCTTAACTTATCCCAAAAAAGGATTCACATAAAAGGCGTCTGTTCTAATTTATATTTTTTTTTTGTCAACTGAGAATATGTTCAAAAATCAACGGAGCTTTAATGACATTTTTACCAGTCGCTTAATTCAAATTAACACGATGGATTCTATTTTTAACTTTTTGCACTCGACCTCGACAGGCGACTGTTAGTCGACACTGAATGTTGCAGTTAGAGTAGCAACTGAGAGTCGTCATACGGTTAGGCGGATTTATATGCGGATAAATTATTATGTATTATTTCCAAGCGGATAAATTTTCGTAATTTCTCAGTTTTTTAAAGGTAGTGGGGTTAAAAATTCTTAATCTCATACATTTGAAAATTATTTATTGAATGTATTCTAAAGCAGAGGTGTCCAACCAGCAGCCCGCCTTGATCATTTTTCCGGCCGTGAGATGTATCACACCTTTACAAAATATATTTATTTTAGAATGGCCAAAGGAGTGAAAACTGATGCATTAAAAATACATTATATGTGCTGCCATATATTCAAACATTAACTGTCGAAAGGATGAGAAAAAAATTAGCCTTGATTTTTAAAATAATAGTCTTGCGAATATACAGATATTGCCTGTTTTTATTTATTGAGTTTGCAGAATAATTAAATTATGTTCTGCTAACTCATGATGAGAAATACATATCGCACTAGTCAAATAAATATCTTTTAATGATTTAATTTTTTTATTTCTTTTGTATTTATGTATTTTTATATTTCATTTTGAGTGTTCTATATTTCTTTATAGTGTGCGTGTAGTATCATGATTATTATAGTATGTATGTTTACATGTAAGAATAATAGTAAGCGTAATAATAATAACTTATCGTGTTGCAATGTTTCACCTCCAAGAGCAAAAAAGAAAAAAAAAAAAAAAAAAGAACAAGAAGGGAGAATCTAACAGGTGGGCTGAAAAGTTCTTGGGGCCGACACATAGATGGCGCTACTAGTATTAAATCCATATGATTTTTAGTTAGCCCTAATCTTCAAAAGACACGTGCATAAATTTGACAGCTGTTGCACTATTAGTATATACACGTGTCTTTTGAAGATTAGGGCTAACTAAAAATCATATGGATTTAATACTAGTAGCGCCATCTATGTGTCGGCCTAAGAACTTTTCAATCCACCTGTTATAGTGGGTCTAAATCTAATGTGGAGATATATAATCTTATTTGCGGCCCACTGAAGCCGAAGATCATTGAATTTGAAGCAGAAGATCACTGCTGTCATTGCCATCATTAATATAGTATGGTATCGAGTACCATCTTGATGTGTTTTTTGTGTAATTAATGATAACCCTATAGACAAATCTTTAATTAGAAGAACACGAGGCAAAAAATTTAATATATGCGTTTTTATTTTGTAATAATGTTCTCTTATTTTTTTTTTTTTCATTTGCCTTTGTTATGAAACTTTTAAATTTTTAAGAGACTCTATGAAACCCTGTATTTCCGATTAAAATGTATAAAAATAAATTTAACGAATTCGGCTAATTTTGTGACCATCGAATTAAAGTAAAGCAAGGAAGAAACATACATAACATCAAAAATCTCTTTTTATATAAATTATGAAAAACACGTAAATTAATTTCTGTTCGTAATTTCTGTTATTCAGGCATGCTTAAGAAGTTTTAGAATGATAACACTCAGAATTCAGATATGAGTGTTGATAATGAGACATGGTTCCCCGGATTAAAAACGAGTTTAAATTGAAAACAATTGACAAACAACAACGATTGACTTTCAAAAACAAACATTATTTTCAAACATCTCGATTAACAGCAATTTTTAAAAGTGAAATGTATTTGTATTTTTTAAAATAAAAATGTTAGGAAAAAAGGAGAAACTAGGACAACACACTCAAATATTAAAAAAATATATTACATATGAAATTAGAATTTTTTTATTTCTATAAAAGCAATTTTCTCAAAACAGTTTTATTCAACCTTTTATGAACCTTTCCTACTGGGACGTCTCGGTCTATGTTAGACCTATAACGGCTTCAAGAAGAGGGCCACTTTCAGGTTCATGGGTACACTTTCATTTTTATTTACAAACATGCATATACATATACATGCAAAACTTTATTTATTACAATTTATTATTTACAAAAAATGAAAAATTAGAAATTAAATTTGATTCGCAAGTGCAGTTCATTGCAAGAATGGAGAATTTCAGAGTTCTCGATACTAGATCGACTCAACTGGACCTGAATGGTCGAGTGGCTAGCGCTTTGGCGCTCGGTACCACAGGGTTCGAGTCGCGGTGGTACCATGGATGTTTGTAGTGGTTCGGAATCCACTTTAAGCCGTAGGTCCCGGTCTCATAGGACTGTAAGTGCGTCACGGAGCAAAAGTCAGACTTGTACCTACGGGTGCTCCATCACAACAGAAGCTACCCTTTTCCCTCCATCCATGAGTAGATCACTCATGGGATGTCCGTCCCGCACTCCAGGCCATTGAGGATTAGTCACAACAACAACGACTCAATTTCACCAGGTCTGCGGCAGACCTTCATTATCACAAGGCGTGATGCTGGAAACCATATGAGAGCAGAAGCGTAAGGGCCCTTTGAAAGCAGGCGGAAACTCCGGCTTGTTCTATCACTTTCAGAAAAGAGAAGGAGGTTTTTCTCAAAAACCCCCTTTAAGAATATCCATCAATAGGGAATAAAAACATTTAAATATTAAAATTATTTCTTTAAACGTTTAATTATTTGTAGCAATCATCTATAACGTTTTAGCCTCCATCTGCACCTACATTAGGGTTTTTTAAAGTTATTAATCATTGGCAAAAACGTATTTTATAAGATTGCTAAGCCTGTCTGGTATGAAATATATATTAAAAAAAACATTTCCAGGCATGAATATTAAAAAAGGGACAAAATAATTAATTCATTTAGCATTTGGTACGTACAAAATGGAACTAAATAACAAAACTAAATCACAATGATATTAGGCATTTGATAATTTTTTTACATTATATACATCTTTTTCTTCTTCCATGGAGCAACAACCCCATGGTAGGCCAATATCTTTTAGCAAATTTCGAAATATAAGATGCTGCTGTATGCCCTATAGTCATATAAGACGAGAACTACTGTTTAATTCCGATCCTGATTTCCGAGAATATATATATATATATATATATAGAGAGAGAGAGAGAGAGAGAGATAGATATAGATATATACTGATTTCAAACAAGTAATATAAAAAAAAAAAAAATTTAAAGTCAATTCCATTTTTTTTCGCTATATTGCAGAAAGTCCTTTATAAATAATTTTCATTCATTTTTTTTTTAAGTTTATCTGGCGCCATCTATGGGTAGATATAGGCAACTTAAATATAAAAAACTAAAATGAATGAATTAAATTGAATTAGTGAATTCATATTTGAAAAAACTGTATTCACATCCAGTGTCATCCACTACAAGTTCAAAAAAAATGCATTTGAACGTGAGTGGAATGAATGAAAAGTGTTTTATGAACGATTGAACAATATATACAACAAGAACGATTTGAACAAGATATATACAGGGAGAGTGTGAGCTAATAGAAGGAATTGAAAAAATGTTGGCTATGTGAAAACCTTTCATTATCAGCTAAGAAAGAATAGTATTTGTAAATTGTGATAAAAACAACTACATATGCGATGTTTATAAAAGCTGTAAAAAGTACAAAGATTAGGCTTTTGTATGCACTTAATTAAATTATATGCAGATGCAGATTAGGTTAGAATTCAATTATACATTGCATCTATTGTTTTGTATCCTATTTTATAAAAAGTGTATTTCGAGTTTCTGAAGAAAAGGTAAAAAATTGGTTTTACAATACATATAAGTTATTTTTTATATTGATGCGCTTTTAAGTATCCGACTACAATTTTAAAGTATTTCTATTATTAGTAAATTATAAAAATATTATTCAGATAAATTAATAATATCAAATTCAATATTCAAACTTGAAACATTGAAAACTATTTGAAAATATTGCTTTAGAGAAAAACTCATATTACATCAGTATTAATATTTTTCAGATTTATGTATATATCAAGTTATTTCTGCAACAAAGTAGCAGTTAGTTTTATATTTAAAAATTTGGAGATTCACAAGGAAATGATTAATTTTTTGCAAAACTATTTAATTGCAAAATACAATGTAATAACATATTATAGAACCTTAAAGATGTAATATACATACAAAATTTCAAAATTTCATGAAAAATATCAATGAAAAATTATATTTTGCATAGATCTGAGATAATCATATTTTGCATAGATTGGATAGATCATATTTTGCATAGATTTTTAAAGTTTTAATCATTATTTACTTATTTTTTTAATATCCGACTTTGTTTGAAATCTATAACGAAATACAGTATTCCCTATCAAATCAACAATTCTTCTTTTTCTTAGGAAAATCATAGCGCGTTAATACTCGCGTCAATTCCATTTTCCTTTCTTACAAATTCTATTCTACGACAGCTAAATTGCAATTGTTGCCTCAATGATCGTCTGCGGCCATAAAAGAGTTCAAAATTTTAACGAATATTTTTTTCCTGCGTTTGTCGTCTGACACCTCCTCAAAAATTTCAGAGTTACCCTCGTATTTCTGAATTTGTAATGAGTTAATGCCACTTTTCCGTCGAGAAGTGCCACTTTTGCAGCATTTCGTTGTCAGGAGACGGGAATGTATATTCTATAACAAGCACATAATAACAACTTATCACTCAAATCTTACTGAAGATAAGTAGTCTTGTGGATAATTATATTACATGCAAATAGTATTTTGTACTCATGAGGACAATATGTCACTAAAATCGGACAGCAGATATTCAGCGTCATGGATAATGAGTGATTGTCTGTTCGACTTTCACAGGTTGAAAGAATTACAAATGGAATATGTTGTTGCATCGGGATTTCAGATAGACCATGGCTGAGAAAACATCTCCTCTGATGAGAAGAGAGTGAAGTTGACCCCCATCCCCTCTTCATGACAGATTTTCTTAAAGTGAGTTTTTGGAGAAGAAAGGAGAGAGTTCTGCGACGAGTCGACAAGAAGTGTTGTTTTTCTTCTTTTCTCCGAAGTGACTGAACAGACCGGAGTTTTCCGTCTGTTTTCAAAGTGAGTCCCCTTGTGGTTTCGTGTAACACGCCATGTGATACTAAGGTCTGCCACAGACCATGCATTTTAGATTCGACATAGACTCGAGAATTCTGAAAACCTCAGTCTTTGGAGTGAATTGCAATTGTGAATCAAATTTAAATCTTTAATTTTCATTTCATTGTCAATAGATTTCAGTATATCTATATAGTGCTTGTAAATAAAAATTAAAGTGTTCCCATGAACCTGAAAGTGGCCCTCTTCTTGAAGCCGTTATAGGTCTAATAGAGGCCAAGACGTTACATCACATATAGGGAAAAGTTTGAGAAATATTGAATTAAATTTTCATTAAAGGAATCTATAGTTACATTTCTTGAAAGAAGTCAAAAACTGTTTTCATCAAAACTTAATTTTTGATCTTAATATTTTAAATTCCCTGACATAGTCCTTTTTTTTTTTTTTAATTTCATAATTTCTTTTTCTAAAAATAAACTGAAATCAATGATGGACTGTAATAAATAATGCAATGAATCATTGCTAAATTATCTATTTAATACAAGTAAAACTTTTTGAATTCAGCGTATATCTGTCTAGGAAAACTTATTTAAGCATGAATTAACAAACCGAATAGAAAATCGACTATTAAAAAAATTCAAATTTATTTTGCGTTTATCTACTGCAACATTTGAACTAATTATAAAATTGCTAAATCAATGCAATAACCCTCCAAGTGAATTTCATTTATTATTATTATTTTTGTATTACACTGAGGTTGGGCATGATACATCCGTAGGGCAGAATTTCCTGCTGTTATACTGAAGAAAAGGGTGTGAAATCCTTAGTTGTTATTCCCAAGATGAGACCATGTGCACCACTTTTTTGGAGTGGTTTCACTGTGGTAAGGTAACAATGGCAGGTACAATGTAGCAGGGTATACGTAGTGTGATCTGTGTAACTTTGAATTTGCTATTTATCTGTCATTAAAAATCTAAAGCACTGGTTTTCAAATTAGTTGATACCGACCTCTAGGGGGTAGGGAAACCAATAAGAAAGGAGAAGACGATAGTTTTTTAAAGATAGTATCCTCGTGTGCAATTGGGGGAGGGGGGGGGGAGGAGCATGAAGAGAAGAAAAGTATAATTCCATTTTTCTCACCATATTTAAAGAACGTGAATTTAGTACTACAGTGTCCAAAAAGTAAGACCCATTTTCAATTTAAAATTCCCAAGGGTTATGGAATTTGAACTTTTTTTTTTTTTTTCTTTTAGGTTGTTAGCATTGTCCTTGACATCTGTGTGAAATTTGGCGTCAAAATATTCATTGGTGTTTGAGTTACGTTTGGCTTTGTGAGACGCTCAAACTGATTCCGGCGATTTTTGAAATGTCTGAATGAATTGAACAAAGAACTTGCATTCAATTTTGTTTGTGGAAACGTATAGAATGTTGCAGAAGGCATTCCGTGTGCATTCCTTTATCGGAAAGAAATGTTTAGAAGTGATATAAACAGTTCAAAGAAGGCAGAGAACGCGTTGAAGACGAAGAGTCCTCTGTTCGACCACCAACCTTAACAGACGTAGATCACGTCTAAAAAATTTAAAGATTTGGTACTTGCAAAACCGTCGATTTACAATTAGAGACCTTGCTGCTGATGTTGGAATTTCAAAAGGATCGGTCCATTCCTTTTGGGTCTCAAACGCGTATACTACCTGTGCGACTTCTGGCTATTCCCTAAACTCAAAAGGACACTCCGGGGACACCGTTTTGAGTCGATTGAAGAGATTCAACGTGAATCGACGCGCGCTTTAAAGGCCATCCCTGCCGATGACTTTTTAGCATGCATTGAGGATTGGAAAAAAAAAGTTGGCATAAGTGCATTGTCCGGAGCGGATTACTTTGAAGGCGATGAAATAAATTTGGAAGAATAAATAAAGAGTTTTTGAAAAAATAATAATTGGTCTTATTTTTTAGCACAGTAGTATGGTTACAAATTCGTTAAATAAAAATAATAATCTTGCATTTTGTAGGAATTTTCACCAAACGAATATTTTTGCATTTAGAAAAGAATTTAATAATAAAATAGGTTAAAAGTAAAAAGACAAATAATCGGCTGGACCTATATACAAGTTACTCATGAAATTATTTAATAATAACTCAAAGGAAAATAAAATTTAAAAAGATTTTTTAATTGTATATTTAATTTAAGTAATTTATTAAATATCATTAAATAATTATAAATTAATTGTATAATTAATTTATAATTATTAGAATATAAATAGGTTAAAAGTAAAAAGAAAAAAAGATAAATAATCGGCTGTGCCAATATACAAATTGCTCATAAAAATTATTTAATAATAACCCCAAAAAAATAAAAACTATTTAATTGTATAATTATTAACTCGTGAAAGAAATTTAAAAAAAAAATCAATAAGAAATATTTAATTATACATTTATTAGCAGTGAAAGAAATTAAAAATAATAAACCATTTAAAAACTATTTAATTGTATAGAAACGTTGAAAGCAGTCCAGGACATCTGTGACCCACAATCCCTAAAACAAATCCCATATATTTTATGGGTAAGAAAAAAATAATAAAAAATAAAAAATAACAGTAAATAGCAGATCGCTGTGAGATAAGAGTATTGTTAACAAAAATCTTTTAAAAAATAAATAATAAAAATCTTTATTTTCTGTGTGCAATGTGATTGTTATTAAGGTTGATTTTAATAAATAAATTTATAATTTTAAGTTTCAAAGAATCGGGACCTGAATGGCCGAGTGGCTAGCGTTCTGGCGCTTGGGTTCGAGTCCCGGCTGTGCCATGGATGTTTGTAGCGGTTCGAAATCCACTTTTAAACCGTAGGTCCCGGTCTAATAGGATCGTAGAGCTTTGCGGGGGCATTACTACTCCGTGGTTTATCTTCAAGTTACACTTGCCCACTGGGTAATGCAAAGTGAGTAATGTCTGTGCAGCGCTAGCCTTAAGGTATCCAAGACCAAGTGTCTAAGTGTTTGCCAGCTGCATTAGAAAAAAAAAAAGTTTCAAAGAATCTTATTTACATAATTTTTATTTACTATGTTTTAAAATGTGGGTAAATATATAGGTGTATATAATAACAAAAAAAAAAAAAAAAAGGTTTTACTACTATATATCTTCTTAAGAAGGTAGAATTCTGGAGAAAGAGGTGAGGAGGTTTTTTTTTTTTTTTTTTTTCCCCCGCCTGAAAAGAAAGTAGTAGGGCAAGTAAATTTGGGAATCACTGTTCTAAAGATTTAGGGTTAACAGACCGGTATGTGTTTAAAACATCAATTACTTTTTATTGTCTTTCTGTGTCTCGATACAAACTCATTTTTCTCATTAATGTCAGCCTTAACAAATCTTTTCATGCCTGCTCTGATGATAAGGAGAAATTCCTCTGTCTTCAGTAGAAAGAAGAAAACCGGATTGTTGACACCACAATTTCGTTTAATCTTTCCAAAACATTAAAACTAAAAATAAAAAGTAATCGAATCTTCTCAACCAGAAACTTTCTCTCCATTAATTTTATTTAGACATCGAAGTGCCTGGGGAAAAAAAAAAGATTGATTTTCAACGCCCAATTCTATTGTTAATTTCGAATTCTATCTGTTTGAGCGTTTAGTTCCAACTCCTAATTTTGATGGTGATTTGAGTGTTTATTCCCCACTTTTAATATTGTTGGTAATTTGAGTGTTTATTTAAAACTTTTAATTATGTTGGTAATTTGAGTGTTTATTTCTAACTCATAATTGTGTTGGTAGTTTGATTGTTTCCAACTCCGAATTATGTTGGTAATTTGAGTATTTATTTCCAACTGCTAGTACTGTTGGTAATTTGAATGTTCATTTCGAACTTTTAATTATGTTGGTAATTTGATTATTTCCAACATTGATCGTTTTGACATTGATTGACATTTGATTGTTTATTTCCAACTCTTAATTCTAATTTATTGTTTCTAATTGATGCTAATTGTTTGATACTAATATTAATTGATTTTCTAAATAATTCTAATTGATTGTTGCTGGTAATCTGATTGTTTCCAACTCCTAATTCTGTTTGTAATTTGAGTGTTTATTTAAAACTTTTAATTATGTTGGTAATTTGAATGTTTATTTCTAACTCATAATTGTGTTGGTACTTTGATTGTTTCCAACTCCGAATTATGTTGGTAATTTGAGTGTTTATTTCCAACTCTTAATGTTGTTGGTGGTTTAATTGCATATTTAAAACTTTTAATGCTGTTGGTAATTTGAGTGTTTATTTCTAACTCATAACTGTGTTGGTAGTTTGATTGTTTCCAACTCCGAATTATGTTGGTAATTTGAGTATTTATTTCAACTGCTAGTACTGTTGGTAATTTGAATGTTCATTTCGAACTTTTAATTATGTTGGTAATTTGATTATTTCAACATTGATCGTTTTGACATTGATTGACATTTGATTGTTTATTTCCAACTCTTAATTCTAATTTATTGTTTCTAATTGATGCTAATTGTTTGATACTAATATTAATTGATTTTCTAATTAATTCCAATTGATTGTTGCTGTAATCTGATTGTTTCCAACTCCTAATTCTGTTCGTAATTTGAGTGTTTATTTACAACTCCTAGAACTGCTGGTAATAGGAGTGTTTACTTCCAATTCTGAATTATGTTGGTAATTTAAGTGTTTATTTCCAACAATGAATTTGAGTTAGCGTGCAACCATATTTGATTATCATGAGGATAAATGTCATTATTAATTAAATTTAATGAAAAAATATCAATTCGAGAGATTTTGGTGTTACTTTTTTCGGTTCTTCATATTTATTTATAATTCGACACAAGATAATTTTTCATAAGTATATTAATGTCTAAAATATTACTGATTCAGTTATTTGAAAAAGAAAATTATATTTTAATATTAATTTATAGTAAAAAAATATTATTTTTGTTTGTCATTGATTTATGTCGTGTATATATATTACTTTTAGTAAATGTAAAGGAAAATTAAAGATATTTTCCAAGGAATTAATTCCTTGAAGTAGTACAATAAAATTATTTAATGAATTATGAATTAGTGTGTATAGCTATTATCTAAAAATTAAATGATAAACTTTTTGCCGGGTACATTTTTAATTCAATAGAAACATTCCTTTTGTTAAATTTTAATCAAAATAGCCATAAAAAGTTTAATTCTAATATTTGAATATATATATATCTATAAATATATAATATATTTTAAACAAAATCTTTTATTTTAGAAATATGCATTATTATAAATAGATTAAAAATTGATACACATGTAATGATAGAAATGACATCAGTATATTTGGATTTTATAGAAATAGTTTGATATTTGTACATTGATTGATAATAATTATAGATAATAATTAACAAAAATGATAAATTATTGATAATAATTTAACAGGAAAGCTTTTTAACGACAATAGAAATTATTTGCTGAAAAATGTTATAACTATGTACTGATAAAAAAAAACTTTCTTTAAAATTAATGGAAATACATATAGAAGTAATTTCATAAATTTATATTTATAACGCTAAGCTAATAAAAGTATTTTTTGTCTGAAAATATTATTTAAAAATTAATTTCAAGTAAAAATTAATTTAACATAATGCTGTTTGATATCTTTTTTCCCAGCTATATATATTTAAACTGTATTAAAATATCACCAGTAGTTCAGAAATTTAAGATTTTTCGACATTTTTACAAAATTATTTACCAATCACGTTTTCTCTTTAATTGACTAAACAGACGTTGAAATTATTGGTAAATACTACAAAAAGAATTAATTTTCTTCACTAATGATTTTTTTCATTAATTAATTGTTATGAAGCCTTTTGACGTTTGTATACTAAATTATAATATAGTAATCAATAAAATATGGATTTACACATTGATTAATTAAATATTTGTAGACGAAAAAAATCGAACAAATTGATAAATAATACAAATAAATAACATTAAACATTTAAAATCGACGAAAATATCGAACAAATTGATTTACAATTAAATTACTTTCCATATATAAAATCGACCAGAAAAATATCGACAAATAATGCAACTAAGTTACATTAAATATTTGAAAAAAAATATCGAATAAATTATGCAATTAAATTACATTAAATATTTGAAAAAATATCAAACAAATTGATAAATAAGGCAACTAAATTATATTAAATATTCGAAAAAAATATCAAACCAATTGATAAATAATGCAACAAATCGAAAAAAATATCGAACAAATTGATAAATAAAAATTTTAAATATTCGAAAAAAATATCGAACAAATTGATAAATAAAAATAAACTACATTAAATATTTGAAAAAAGAATATCGAACAAATTGATAAATAAAAATAAATTACATTAAATATTTGACAAAAATATTAAACAAATTGATAAATAATACAAATAAATTACAATAATATTTAAAAAAAATATCGAACCAATTGATAAATAATGCAACTAAATTATATTAAATATTTGAAAAAATATCGAACAAATTGATAAATAAAAAATAAACATCATTAAATATTTGAAAAAGAATATCGAACAAATTGATAAATAAAAATAAATTACATTAAATATTTGAAAAAAATATCGAACCAATTGATAAATAAGGTAACTAAATTACATTAAATATTTGAAAAAAATATTGAACAAATTGATAAATAATACAAATAAATTACATGAAATGTTCGAAAAAAATATAGAACAAATTGATAAATAAAAAATAAATATTTGAAAAAAAGAATATCGAACAAATTGATAAATAATGCTAGCGTTTTTACATCAATTCTGATATTGAAAATAAGCAGGTAATATGAGTAGATTTTAAATTTATTTCAAAATATTTATTTTATGTAAACCTCATCTGATTAAATCCATAACACATAAAAAGTGTTCGTGATCAAAATCGTTTTGTTTTCCAGAACAATGTTCTAATTCCACCCTCCGAAATTTACTGTAATCCGGGCTTTAAGCTGAGCACGTAAATAAATTTCCTCGTTTTCTCTGCGAGTGCAGTGTGGGCGCATGCGCAGGACATTAAAAAAAAAAGAGTGTTTTATCCAAAGCTGTTTTTCTCCACCTCCCACCCACCCCAACCCCAACCCCAGCAAAAAGGTTCTCCTTCGCGAAGGTCATTCAACCGCTCGTTTCGGAACAGTGCATTGCAGCGAGCAAATAACGAGCGATTTTTCACCGACTTTTCTTTTTTCTTCTTTCTTTCTTTTTTTTTTTTTTTTCTTTCTTTCTTTCTCCACATCTCTCTTCCTTATTTTCCAAGCTTACTCGAGAAGTCATAGAGGAGGAATTTTCGTTTTCTCCAAATTCGTAAGCGTTTTGTTTTTCAATTGCCGATCAGGATTAATAATATTTTATTCTATTATTTTTTTATATTAGAGAAATTTTGATTACAAAGTTCTTTTATTTTCTATCTTTTCTCTTCGTTAAAATAGTATATAAATCTAACTTATCTACTGATTTTTTTTTAATTAAATCAATTTAAATAATGAAATTAAAGAAAATATTAGAGCTTAATAAAAAAGGTATGAATGTGTAAATCTTTGTAGATCATACCTACTTTTTCGATAATTTATTGACTAGAACATCTTAAGAATTATACAAGTCTCATTATTGATTGTCTAAAAGCGACATCAAGAAATAAATATTTTTTACATAAATTGATAAATATTTTTTAGTTAAATTTATTAATTATATTTCAATCTTAATTTTATTTTTATAATTTTTCTTAATTACATTTTAATCTTTAATTTAATTTTTATTTTTCTTAATTATATTTTAATCTTTAATTTAATTATTATATTTTTTTAATTATATTTCTTTTTCTTATTTTTTTTAATTAAAAGAAGTAAACTTTTACAGATCATACCTACTTTTTTCGATAATTTATTGATTAGAGTGGCTAAAGTCTCTTATTTATTATCTAAAAGTGCCATCAAGAAATAAATACTTTTTATACATATATTGATAAATATTTTTTAGTTAAATTTCTTAATTATATTTCAATCTTAATTTTATTTTTACAATTTTTCTTAATTATATTGTCTTAATTTTATTTTTGTAATTTTTCTTAATTATATTTTAGTCTTTAATTTTATTTTTATGATTTTTCTTACTTATATTTCTTATTCATATTTCTTAATTAAAAGAAATAAATGAGTAAACTTTTGTAGATCATACCAATTTTTTTGGCAATTTATTGATTAGAGTGTCTTAAGAATTATATAAGTTTCATTATTTATTGTCTAAAAGCGGCATCAAGAAATAAATATTTTTTATGTACATGGATAAATATTTCTTAATTATATTTTAATCTTAATTCTATTTTTATAATTTTTCTTAATTATATTTTAATTTTAATCTTATTTTTATTTTTCTTAATTATACTTATTATTTCTTAATTATAATTTATAAATTTCTTAATTGTATTTTAATCTCTAATTTATTTTTACAATTTTTCTTGATTATATATTAATCTTAATTTTATTCTTATTTTTCTTAATTATATTTATTATTTCTTAATTAAAAGAAATAAATGCGTAGAGTTGTGATAAATTTGGGTTATGGTTATTGACTATATAAATTTTTCTTAATTATATTTTTAATCTTAATTTTAATAATAAAATTAAAATTAAGATTAATCTTTCTTAGTTATATTTTTTATTTCTTATTTATATTTCGTAATTGTATTTTAATTTTATTTTTCTTAATTATATTTATTATTTCTTAATTATATTTCTTAAAGAAATAAATGAGTAAACTTTTATAGATTATACCTATTTTTCGACAATTTATTGACTTGAGCGTCTTAAGAACTATACATTATTTATTGTCTGAAAGCGACATCAAGAAATAAATATTTTTATGCACATTGATAAATATTTTTTATTATTTATTTCAATAAATAAATATTTTATCTTCAGTAAAAAAAAAAAAAAAAATTCAAATAATGAAACTTTTTTTTAAGCTCACTTCTTTCCCTTTTTTTGGATTTTGTTAATGTTAATACTTAATTTAAAATATTGAACTACTGATTCTGAAAATATTGAACATGCATTCGTTTAAAATTGTACTCGATACCATATTAAAACAAGTTCACATGAATATAATTGCTAAATATTCATCATGTGATATTGTAATTAGTAAACGGTGATCCCAATATGTGATAATTTTACGTTTCGAATCCGTTTTTAATTGCCCATGAAGCAGCTAGATGGGGTTAAGAGAGATATTTTCTTATAGCAAACATTACACGATAAATGTTATTACACTTTATTTTAAGATACAATCAGTTAATTAGTAAAATGTAAAATATTATACATATCTGAAAATTGTAATAAAAAATAGTGCACATGTAGATAAACTCAGATGAACTCAATATAAAATTATTTAAGTGAAAATCGTTAAAATCATTGAACAAAAGTGCATTTCTTTTTTAAATCTAGTGCATTTATTTAAAATAATTGAATATTTATCTTTTCTAAAGAAATCTTTAAAAACAAAACACAAATTTAGCTGTAAATTAAATCATCAGAGAGAGAAAAGTGATGCATAATTTTATTTTAAATAACAGACTGAATTAAATACTAAATATTATATATTGCTTAAAAAATATTAAAAATATTTCAAACAATTCTATCAACATGCTAACAGTTAATACACCTTTTTAATAATACAATTTTTTATTTTCTCTTAAACTGTAATAATAAGTATTCCTCGATAAATATATATATATTCATGCAACTTTTAAATCTTTTTGTTACATTGAAACTTTTTAAGAAATTGTAAAAGGAAAAACATTATTAGCATGATGAAACAGTTTAAAAAAAAAAATAATTTAAGATTTATTTTCAGGTTCAACAATCTTAAACTATCCATGAAATTAAATTAAATAAATTAACAAATTTTATAACAAAAGGAATTAAATATGAAAAATAATTTTATTTTACTTCATTTGCAATCAACTGAAACATTCAATAAAAAAATATTGTAAAATACTGTAATCAGTAAATCTTTATATATATATACATATATATATATATATATATATATATATATATATATATATATATATATATATATATATATAGATATAAAGTTTATATTCTTATATATATATTATATTATATTATAAAGTTTATATGTTTAAGTTCATTTGCAATCAACTGAAACATTCAATAAAATATTGTAAAGTACAACTTTTGTATTGTAAAGTGCAACTTGTCCGTAAAACTTTTTATATCTTTTTTAAGTTTCTTGGCAATAATTAAAACAATTATTTATTGCAAGATTCACAATCGTACCTTAATTTGATTCAAGAGTTTCTCTGTTACAAGACTAAATTTTATCATTAAAAAATTGTATATATATATAATTAATATATATATTTAAAATATATATATATATTAATTATATATATATATATATATATATATATATGCATATATATTTATCGAGGAAACTTACTTAATACAGTTTAAGAGTAAGAAAATTGTATTACTTCTGTTCAATAGAAGAACTAACTTATTTATATTTAACATAGTAATACATACTTCCATGTATGCTTGAATGCTCATAAAATACATTTTTTAGTTTTTATTCAAATTTTTATTATCATTTTTTACTGTCACTTTTTTTAAATCATCTTTTTTATTTGGTGCTGTGTTGTATTTCCTGCATTAGTTTCTGTTTATTCACTAAGTTATATTTGCTAAGATTTGATATTTGTTTGATTTAAATTAGCGGTTTTAAATAATAAAATAATAAAAATGTGACAAAATGTTTTTAACAGAGAAACTCATGAATTAAACAAAAGTACACTTGAATTTTGTAACAAATAATTGTTTTAACGATTATTTGCAGATTTCTGTATTTTATAATATTTTATTGATTGTTTCAGTTGATTGTAAATGAATTTAATTTTAAATGTACTAACAGAGAAATATTTTTCGTGTTTGATTTGCTTTATTATATAAAATATAGTAATTTATTTAATTTTCTTGTTACGGGTCATTTAAACTTATTGAACCCGAAAATGAATCTTAAATAATTTTTTAAACTGTTTCATCATATTACATTTTTTTTTTTTTCCTTTTTACAACTTTATAAAATATTCTAACATAATATAATTTAGATATTGCAATACAATCAATTAAAAGTTTCATAAAAATACAATACAGGAAAAATTATAAAGAATAAATACTCATTCTAAGGGTTTTTTATTAGAGGTTAACAATAAAAATAACCATAAATAATTCACGAAAAATGCAGTTAATACAAATCGCATTTGCAGCATTTTGAAACTTTGTAACATTTTAATGTTGACAAATGTTGTATTTGTATTCATCAATTTAAAAGTTACAATACAATTAATTAAATATTGCAGAAAAATACAATCAACCTCGGGAAAAAATTGAATGAATACTTATTCTAAGGGTTTGTTTATTGGAGGTTAACGATAAAAATACCCACCAATAATATGCGAAAAATATAGCTAATAAGAATCGTATTTGTAGCATTTTATGTCAATTTTATTTTGAAATAAAACAAATTTTTTTTATATTCTTAATGTGTATCGTAAGTTAAAATAACAAATACAAATCCATATGAAGTAAATCTATTTTAACTGCGGTGTAGAAAATCCTAGTTTCTATTTATTTATTTTTAACTTTCAAAATTTTGAATTTAAAAAGATTATATCTTCATCTACTTTATTAACCTACTACTCCTGCTAAAAGGAAAAGATTACCAAGACTTAATTATTTATAAGATTATTTAACTAACTAGTAACCGTGCTTCCTCCTATGCACTGGCAGGAACGTTGCCTCTGATTTCAGGAGAAATGATTAGTTGGTTTCAAACTCACACCTGAGAGGAAGCACAGGGCAACCAAGCGCTTCTGTTGAGAAACGTTTAGTTTACAGTCTCTCATTCATATGCGTATCTGAGTATCAGGTTTTCGGCTTAGAAGTGGAATCCTTCCTCGAATCTATAATTATATGTCTTTAAATGTGTTATACATATTGTACTATTCTAATTGTATGCGTGTGGTGTTTGTGCGTGTGCCAATAAAGCTCTGTGTTTTCCAACCTGTGCCTCAAATATCTCAACCCAACCACACCCAGTTACAATCCTATTTCCCAACCTGCATACTGTAAACTGAAAACTTTCTCATTTTAATTATATTTTATTTAATTAAATTTTATAGTTTTAAATTAACATTTTCTTTCATGTTAATAATTTTTTACAGATTTATTTTAATATAAATATTTTTCATGATTTAACACTATAATTATTCATGATCAAACATAAAAACGCAATTACTTACAACTATACAAATTAACAGATTTACTATTATTTTGGTTTGTGTTTTCTTCATTTAATATCATATGATATGTGAACAAACATCGATCCCAAAATTTAAAAATAAATTAACTGCAGCACAAGAGAATCAGTTGATGATCTAAGAAGGCATACGACACAATTTGTGAAGTCAAAAACTACATATTGTTTTAACAAAGACTAAATGGGTGATATTGAAAATATCATTCAAGATTTATACAAAAAGACAACTATTTGGGATGATACAATTCTTTTCAAATTTAATACTATCAATGCCCTTTTCAAAAGTCTTTAATGAGACGAATTTTCGTTCAGAATATTGTGGAAAAAGGTCTTGTAAGAGCATGAGCTAAAAAAATTAAAGCTATTAGTATTAATTATTTTAAAGCATGGACAAAAAAAAATATTATGTTATTTTAAAATTTTGATAATATTTTATTATAAATCCTAAATAAGAATGCAGCTATTTCTGATAAGTTTTGCTTAATATTGTGTTGAATATCTTTATGTTGAGTATTATGTTGTATGTCATTTGGTTGAGTACCATTAAGTTGAGTATTATGTTGAATATCATTAAGTTGAATATTATGTTGAGAATAACAACTTGTTACAAAATTTAAAAAAATATGAAATTATGAGTAAAAATAAATTAGCCATCATTTTTAAAGTACGTCTCTTATTTGAAAATGTTTCACCAACATATTAAGCTCAATTATTTTGGTTGGGAAACATATATAGTAATATGGCAATAAAGTTATCGAATTTTAAAGCAGATGTTTTACCAAAAATTCATGAATTGCGTTGGAAAAAAACTTATAAACTGTATGATCCAGAAAATTTGAAAAAAAAAAAAAAAAAAAAAAAAAGAGAGAGAGAGAATATTTTAAGATATAATTTAATTAAATAATTTAAAACATATAATTTTATATGATCATATTAAAAGTTTTTAAAGTATTTTAGTTTCCCTAAAAGGGATCCATGCTAGATGTAAGCAGCAAAATCATAAAAGATAAAAAAAAATAGTTGAAGTATGCTTTAAATGGATTAGTTGAAAACTTACTTTTCGTTATAATGACAAAAATAGCTATGCTGTACTACGAATTTAAAGCAGATTTAATTAGGTATTCATTTTTAAATATGCATCTGTATTTTTGCATTTGTTATGCGGATCACAGAAGATATAATTTAAAATTTCGATCAGTTTAATATTAAATTCTTTCAAATTTTCCTTACGTAGAAAAAAATATTGATTCACATTATGTTTATAAACTTCCATTTTAAGATTTTAAAAATCCGTAATTATCAAATTGTACGACTGTGTTTCAGAGAAACAATTTAAAAGTTTAATACACAGACAATATTCATTAAGCACATAATTTTTACATTAATTTAAACCTTGAGGCGACCTGGACAAATTTGACTCATCTAGAAAATGAGGCTTTACAGTTCCATATCAAGAATGGACAAACCTCTACTTGTCGTTGAGTTTCTAGGCCATCTCCGCCATACGTCATTTTTTATTTTTAAAAATTAATAACTTTGTTCTTGTAAAAAAATTTCCAATTTTGATAAAATTATTTTAATATGTTATGAGATTTACAAATGCATGTTATGAGATTTTATGTATGTTATGATATTACATATGTTATGAAATTTCATTCAACACTAATCCTGATTTGTGCCAGAAAAGGCATTAAAAACTTTCCAACCATGAATATCAGCAAGTCGAAAATTTGATAGCAATAAATTTAAATAATCATTTATATATATCATCTTCTTCAATGGCGCGTCAGTCCTATGGTGGGCCAAGGCCTTCTGCCTACTGGCAGATTTCGAAACATGAGATGTTGTTTGCTTTTTTACTAGTAGGGTTGTTATCCCTACGCTCTACAGTCATATTAGACCAGAACCGACGGTTCAAAGTGGATTCCGAACCACTACAAACATCCATGGCACAGCCGGGACTGGAATACGAAACCTGTAATACCGAGTGCCAGTTTCTCGGTCATCTTGTTAGAAAAACACTTTTGTATTTATCTTTATATATAAAAGACACAGAATATCAATGTGTATTATATCAGCATATAATCACAGGGCACAGCCACAGCAGTATTTGCAGCATACATATTTTCATCGGAAAAAGCAATCGCATTGTAAAATAAAACAATAATAACAATAACTATACAAAACCCCTTATGTACCTTACCATTTACATATTTCAACAACAAATTTTATTTATTTATTTTGGAGAAATTGATCAAGTTCCGGAAGTGCTCATAAACTTCAGCAACGAAATTGAAAATCATTAGACAAATACAAATATTAAAAAAAGATTAATGCGTAGAACCACCTAAAGAATTAAAAGAAAGCACGTATACATAAACAATTATTGTTGTTACTAATTCCTCTGGTGCAGGAAAGCCTACACCAGGTTCAAAAACCCGTTGGGCCATGGCTAAGGGCAATATGCAGCTTCACTTTAGCGAGGAAACACGGGGCTGGAGACTGATTAAACCTCAAGACAACACTCTACGATCATTTCTACGGTTTAATGTGGATTCCGAACACTACAAACATCCATGGCACATTCGCGCCATTCAGGCTCACACAAACAAATTGTCCAAGAAATCTGCAAAACCAAAAAGTAATTAATTATGACATCCCCAGAATAGCTTTATCAATGAGTAAATAAAATACCCTCAAGATGTTACTTCTGATCGCAAATGATTGGATTCAAGTCATGAACACCTCCAGCAATATATTCTGATAACATGGAGACAAAATAATCTTAATTTATAGTCGGTGAGGTATATACAATATTTATATATGTATGTAATATTGCTCAATATGTGCACACAAAAATGCATTAAATGAAATAAAAACATTAAATGTGAGATTAAGTTGCAGTGAGTAAATGGTGGTCTGTGGTCTTCGAAATCTTTATTACCCGGGTAATATACGGGCAAAGATTATGTTTTTCAATTCCAACTATTAGTTTCTATATATATATATTTATATATCTTGTTCAAATTTTCAATCGTTCATAAAATACTTTTTATTCAGCCACTCAAGTTCAAATGCATTTTGTTGAACTTGTAGTGGATGGCACTGGATGTTAATACAGCGTTTTCAAATATTAGTTCATTCATTAAATTTAATGAATCAATTTTATTTTTACAAGGGAGAAAAAAAAATTCTCTTCTATAAGATATTTAGCAGGATATAAATTTAGGAATCAATACAGTCGGTGGCGAAGCGTGTAGAAAAATATTTCTTTTTTCAGATTCTTTTTTCATTCTGGGTTCTAGTGTGAGTCAAGGAGGGAACAAAATGGAAAATGAAACGTGTGAATAAACGAGTGAGTGAGATGGAAAGTGTGTATGTGAGAGAGAGAGAGAGAGAATTTTTTCTAACTAAAAAAAAAATGAATGAAAATTATTTATAAAGGACTTTCTGCAATAGAGTGAAAAAAAAAGTAGGAACTGACTTTGATTTTTTTTTTTTATATTACTTGTTTCTAACTAAGATTTCATTATTCTTAACAGATAAAACCAAATCCATTATAAAGCTATACATCAAAAGAAATAATTAACTTGATTCTTGTCTAGCTACACTTTTGCATGCATTTTTACACTATTTCTTTTATATGTTGGATTTCTAATTATGCACAGGAACATTAACTGATTTCGATTTGACAACAGTTTAAGAAACAAACCACGAATACATGAACTTTTGTCCACCGCAAACAAACAAAGGCGGATTTTAAAATTTCAACATACTTTTTTTTTGTTTGCGATTGCTGAAGTTCATGTCTTTTTGTGCGAATCCGTGACGTTCTACGGAGAGAATTTTAAATGGAAGACGAATGCGATGAGATACGACATGGAGATAAAGGGTTACCCTCCCGGCAGTTTTTAATCGCAGACGTGCCTCGAATGAACGATGGATTAAAATGTTAAAACAATCCCCAGGTGGGAAAATACAATCAACAAATGGAAAATATACGATCACTAGATCGAATCAAAAGTAAAATAATTAATATTTTTGTTTTCATGTAATGCTTTTTGTTATGGGTTCTAGTGTCGCAGCGGTAGCCCGTTTTTACTTCACATCAGAAGGTTATGGGTTCGAGCACTCGTTGGATAGTGCATTGAGAATAAGAAAAGCGCGTGGTCTCGGTGGATAGTGCGTGCGTTTCCATATCTATGCCGGATATGGGCATGACAAGTTTGTAGTCGGATGTTCTTTTGTTAAGCTGGGGATGGAGAGGACTAGGGTGAGAACCACCAAGATTCCTCCCTTGGAGACGTTTGTTCATAATTACCATGGTAAAATATAGGACAGGGAGGCAGTGTAGCAGCTTCCTCTTCCATAATACACAATGGATAAGGTTGAATATGCTGCATATTTATCATTCTATTGGTGAATATCCTCAAGCCAAAAGAGTCCTAAAACAATTTTTTTTTTGCCAAACTCGTGGCTCAGTGGGAGCGTACTCCGCTGGTGAGTATTAGGGCGAATTCAGTCCACTGATGGCTTTGTTGTAGACACTGTTTCACTTGGTGATTCGATAGCGTTTGTGATTTCAGCATCTTGCCTCGTGAGTCAGATTACCTAGTAGGAGTTTTTTCTCCCATTCGAATTTCTCGAAGCAGCCAAGTACAATACGCTAACTGATACCCGTCAAGTTACGATTTTCAAGTCCTCTGGTTGGCAACCCGATGAATACTCTATTTAATTTTTACTCTGCGTTTGCAACTGTGTTTTCATTGACAAGACTGCATTGATTCAGTTGAGATCCTCGTTGCTCCATTATCCACTGCAGCTGCGAGCATACGCGAAAAGCCTGGTATCTTTGGAACTGTTTGCCAGTCACTCTTTCGATTCTACCAAAAATGTATTATTGTGGGTGGTCGCCATTTGCATTGGTAAATATTGAAGCAAAATACAATTTTGTAATGATGTGTAAATAAAATAAGTTTTTCTTTTCGTGTCTCTTTTTTTTTCTGTTCGTACCTCAACGCGTCACTTCTGATCATATATTCCTATACAAAACATTTTAGTAAATTAGTATGTTAGTGACAGGGACTGATGGTCGAGTGACTAGCGCTCTGTAGCCTAGGGCCACAGTTTTCGGGTTCGGGTTCCGGCTGGACCATGGATGTTTGTAGTGGTTCGGAATTCACTTTAAGCCAAGATCCGCCTGACCTAATCCATGGATTTAGGTCCCGGTCTAATATGACTGCAGACCGTTGGGCGTAGGACAGATAGCACTACCCTGTAAAAAGAAAACATCTGGACTGTAGACCGTTGGGTGTAGGGCTGACAATACTACCCTGTAAAAAGAAAAACGCCTGTTTCGGAATCTGGACTGTAGACCGTTGGGTGTAGGGCTGACAATACTACCCTGTAAAAAGAAAAACGCCTGTTTCGGAATCTGGTAGATCGTTGGGTGTAAGGCTGACAAATACCCTGGACTGTAGACCGTTGGGTGTAGGGCTGACAATACTACCCTGTAAAAAAGAAAAAAAACGCCTGTTTCGAATCTGGACTGTAGACCGTTGGGTGTAGGGCTGACAATACTACCCTGTAAAAAGAAAACGTCTGTTTCGGAATCTGTCAGTAGACAGACGGCCATGACCACCATGGGGTTGTTACGCCAATGAAGAAGAAGAAGTATGTTATTGAGTAAGTATGTTAGTAAGCTGTACCACCCCTTAAAGTTTATCCTATGACTGTTGAATCACTCTGTATACACTGTGGTTTCTCAAAAATATCTGGCAAAAGTCTAAAGTCAAGTAGATGCGATTGAAGTAAGCAGGTTTTATAAATGAAAAACAGCATGTGTAAGTGATAGCAAGTAAGAACGATATGAGTGAAACACGCAAGAAAGAAGTGAGGAAGACAAGTAAAAGAAGATTTTAAACTTATCACAATTCATCATCGAATTATGAACACATTTATATAAGACAAAAAAATATTTTTGATATATTTACAAAATTATATTATTATTATATGTTCTGCATGAAATAAACTTTTGAGTGCATAATTTTTCAAAGGTCAAAACACACAAATTGCTTGAGCTTATTTAATGAAAATATGCTCCATCTATATATCAATGCACTTTTCCCAGAATGTCTATTTTGTTCAGAAATATATGTTGATGTGTAGTCTCGCACTTTTGAATACATTATTTAACATAAAATTAATTATCATAGGTTTAAAATGGGAGGGAACCCTGGCATACATAAGGACAATTCGCTAATTACTCAGCCATCAGGGCCCACTATTTAGCTAAATTCTTGTAAATATAAATTTTATGGGACAAAAATAAGCTTCGAAATTTGTTAAATAAATTGTGTATGGAGAGCTAGATGTTAGAGTAAATAGTTATTTTTTTAATATTATCCTATTCATTCATCTATTGAGCTCATATCAGCAATAAGTAGTTTATTTATGTGATTTAAAAAGATGACCATTACAGTTTGTTTTGCTGCTGTTCAATAAACATTACGAAATATAGCGTAGAATGACAAAATCTCTTTAGAATTTCAAAATTGCTTTACTAAGGCAAATGGAAAGATAAATGAACGTGTAAATTATAACAAAACGAGACGTATGTATTTAAGTATTTTTTTGCTTCATTTCATTTCAATTTAATGTAATTTAATATACCTCTATATGAGCACCATGAGTTGTACATCAAAATGGTATTTGTTTTCTTGCCATATTCACTGTAACATATCCTCATTAATGGTGGCAATGCCATCCCCATTTCAGATGAATCATGTCTTTCCTTTGTCCGATATCGATATCTTTAGCATAACTTCATAGAAAGAAGTGGAGGGAGTGATATCTGGAATGCTAGATATTCAGAATTATGTTAAAGATATTGTATACGATACGGGGCATGACTCATCTAAGAGCAAAATATCTGAGATTGCCACCGTGGATGAGGGTATATGCTACAGTAACTATGGCAAGGAATAGATATCACATGTAATTTTACATTTGCACCACGTTATAACTTTGGAACGCGATGCTATTGTTTGAAGATATTTTAACAAAGAACTTAGATAGAAAATTAGAGTTTAAGTATTAATGATTAATGAAAATAAAAAAATTGGTATTTTCCTACAAATTGAATTATAGGAATATTTTTTTTAGTTTTAGAGCATTATCGTGATTAAAAGATTTTGATCAACAATCTTATTTTTTATTTTAATAAAATAATAATATTTAAAACTCCCAACTTGTCACCCTTTTGTACTGTCAATATTTAGCCTGTTTTCGTTAAAGTCACTGTTTCCAGAAGCGAAACGAATCAGGGGCTGTTGTGGCATAATAACCTCGACATAATGTTGTGCTATAATGACATCGATTAGCACCGATTATGTAAACCGATAGTCTGAATTTGTAATGGAATTTTTTCGAGTTTTCATCCCTACGATACGAAAATTGGGGCAGGTAGCGCTAAAATTCACCTTTATTTGGTTGTCCGTGGCAAACGTAAAGTGGAACACATGACCCATCAATACCTCATACGTAAAATAAATTGCATGTTATTATTACTAATTATTCAGAAGAAACATCTTCAAACGTTTCACATTTCTACAAAGATTATAAAATGAGTCTTTCAGATTATGCGATTATTTTTCTACACACAAAATTGTTTTCTTCAATAAAAGAGAGAATTTATGTCATTCTTCGTAAAAATAAGGACATATATGAACATTGCAAATTGATCCATCTATAAAAAAGAACTTTTTTTCTTTTTCATTGTAATGCCGTCTGCCTAGTGGCAGATTTTAGAGGCAGGATATGTTTTCTTTCCACGGAGTAGAGTTGGAAAGAGTTGGCGTCAGCCGTACGCTCAACGCTCTACAGTCATATTGGATGGTCATATTTGAAAGTGGATTCCGAACCAATACAAACATACATAGCACTCGAACTCGTGACCTATGGCACCAAAGCTCTAGCCACTTGGCCATCACGCCCAATAAAAAGGAACTACTGTTAGCAAATGCTTCTATTCAAATGAAAAAATTGATAAAGTCAGCAAAAATTATATCAACTATTGAATTTATATCAAGAAATAGCTAAGACGTAAATGGACTGCTTTCAAAATTAAAAACGAAATGAACGTCAGATAGAATGACTAGCCATTTTCAGGTAAGGAGCACAAAAATTGATTAACAAATTTCCAGAGTAGATGGTAAAATATATTTTTCTCTGGAATTGCAGAAAATGGAGGGTGCTTTTCTAAAGGTGCTCTTAGGAAGCAATGTGCAATGGATGCACTCATATGGACTATTTATCTAACTGTATAAAAATGCTTCTTAAATTACAAAGTCAAGAGGTGCAATATTATTTGTTAACTTATATATCGTGTTCATCATCCTTAGTCAGAGTGATGTATAAGCCATGGCTTGCTGGCGCTTCTCTTTCGATCTGCCTTATTATATTTCCATTACAATAAATTATATATATATATGTATACATAAATACACATACACACGCACACCATACACTGAAGTGACAAAAGTCATGGGATAGCAATATGCAAATTTTCAGATGGCAGTAGCATCGCGTAGAACAGGTATAAATGCGCAGTGCTTTTTTCGCAGAGCTTTCATTTCTGTTCAAGTTATTCATGTGAAGAGGTTTTGACGTGATGATGACCGCACGACGGGAATTAACAGACTTTGAACGCGGAATGTTAGTTGGAGCTAGACGCATGGATCATGCCATTTCGGAAATCGTTAGGGAATTCAACATTCCCAGATCCACTGTGTCAAGAGTGTGCCGAGAGTATGACATTTCAGGCATAACATCCCACCATGGACAGCGCAGTGGTCGACCGCCCGCACTTAACGACCGAGACCGGCGACGTCTGCAAAGAGTCGTAAATTCTAACAGACAAGCAACACTGCGTCAAATAACCGCAGAAATCAATGTGGGACGTACAAGGGACTTGTCTGTTAGAACTGTACGGAGAAATTTGGCTTTCTTGGGCTATTCCAGCAGAAGACCGACTCGAATGCCTTTACTGACAGAACGACATCGCTTGCAGCGACTCTCGTGGGCACGTGAGCATATCGGTTGGTCCCTAGATGAATGGAAAACCGTGAGTCACGATTTCAGTTGGTAAGAGCTGATGGTAGGGTTCGAGTGTGGCGCAGACCCCCACGAAGCCATGGACCCAAACTGTCAGCAAGGCACTGTTCAAGCTGGTGGTGGCTCCATGCAATGGTGTGGGGCTGTTTTTCATGGCATGGACTTGGTCCTCTGGTGCGACTGGACCGAACATTGACTGGAAATGCTTATGTTCAGCTACTTGGAGATCACTTGCAGCCATTCATGGACTTCATGTACCTAAACAACGATGGGATTTTTATGGATCACAATGCGCCATGTCACCGGGCCACCAATGTTCACGATTGGTTTGAAGAACATTCTGGAAAATTCCAACGAATGATCTGGCCACCTAGATCGCCCGACATGAATCCCATCGAGCATTTATGGGACATCATCGAGAGGTCTGTTCGTGCCCAAAATCCTGCACCATCAACGCTTTCACAATTATGGACGTCTATCGAGACAGCATGGCTCAATATTCCCGCAGAAGACTTCCAACGACTTGTTGAGTCCATGCCACGTCGAGTTGCTGCACTTGGCCGGGCGACAGGAGGGCCGACACGATATTAAGAGGTATCCCATGACTTTTGTCACTGCAGTGTATACATACATACATACATACATATATATATATATTGTAGAAACTATATATACTTAAATAGAAACATTCGAGTTAAGAAACACCATGGCACACCACCAAAAAACAAGCGCAAGCGAGTTCAGGTAATGGGGTGAGCCTAAACGCTCACTGAGACAATTTATCTCAATGTGTGTCTGACGATTACTTTGGCTTAAAAATTATTGATCTTCCATTGAATAAGACGAACTGGCGCAGAGGTAAGGAATCGTATCTCTGACCGCGTGGTTGAGGGTTCGAATCTGAACTCCGCTCCTTTTCGTATTTTTTATTGCTATGCTGTGCATTAATTTATTCATAACTTTCAGACTAATTAAAGGATTGAAATAGAAAAATAAAAATAAAAATTATAAAATAATAAATAGAATTACGGTTCTGAGATAGGCCTTTTTTTTTGTGGGGACATATAACAATTTTTTGCTTTTCAGATCATTCATTGGCTCCTACCGTTCAGCATAATCCTTTCAGTGTATTGTAAACAAGCGTGTTTACGTTTTCAATAGTACTATGGCATCGACAACAGGTCCCTAATTGTACCGAATTTAAAACTTAACTTTTAACTTCTTTTTTATTTTGTATTTTACTTTTTATCAATAATATTTTTTTTTTTTTGAGTGGCACTTTTAATTTGAATTTTTAGAAACTATTATCTTTTATTTACTAACAATAATTAAGCAGCCATTAGAATTCCAAACTTTTTATTAATTAAGATGAGGAGGTTTAAGAAGTATTTCCCTTGTTGGTACTCCGTAAACGGTACGCCAGTTGCCAGTTGCCAGTAGAAACATTACAGTAGTTCTTCTTAGTGATCAATTTACAATGTACAAATCTATGTTACTTTTATGGAAAATGATATAATAATAACGTTTAATATAATAACTTTAATAAGCAGTAAGCATTCAAGTATTTGAAGAATATTATTTTTAATCAAAAATATTTAATGCGTAAAATTAAATGAACAGATCCCTTGGCAACAAGTTATCTTGCATTGAAGATCTATATCGATCTACATTGAAGATCTAGATCTATATAATTTTTTGCATATGATATATTTTTCTGAAAATGCAATCCATAATATAAATACCCACAACAAAGTTGATCTGCTTGTTACTTATTAACGCATTAAAATGTGCAAGTCTGTTTGGTCAACGGATATTTAGGAACAAATAATTTTAGGTATGAATATCAAAATAAATCAATTAAAATCATTTAATTATCATTTTTACATTAAATAACTATACAAATTGAAACAAATACTAAAACATTTATTACAAGAATGCAATAGCGATCATCAAATGCTTAATTAACGTTTTTATCACATTATGTTATTTTTTATTGCATATAATAAAATTATATACTATGTCACGTCGAAGATTTTTTTCATGTGAGTCTCATGAACTTTTCAACCCTGTGTAACTGTAATCTGTAAAGGCCGCGGGCAGCCTTTAAAAACATCTAAAAGCCTAAGCCTTTAAAAACTTCTCTTTCTGTTCGCTAGTTTTCTGGTATTAAGATTTTAACATTCAAATTTATAAATGACAAAAATTCTTGAGTTTGTTAATTTAGACAATAGAAAAATATATCGGTCATTGATTTTTTTTATCGTTGTGACTATTAATCATATATGAGATTTTTCTGTAGTAAAATTACTGACAATTACTCTAAAATTTTCCAAATACTAAATTGGAAAAATAATCTCAAAATATCATACATCATTTGCATTTATGTAAGAAGTAAATGAAAAACATATTCTACTTCTTCATTGGCGCAACAGCCCCATGGTGGGTCAAAAGGGGTAGATTTTGAGACAGGAAATGATTTCTTTTTATGGTCAGAGTGCTAGTCAGTATGCACAATGTGAGAAGAGTTAGGTCAAAAGTGATGAAAAGTTTTGACCGTACATACTTAAAAGAATACTTTTTTCTTACTGTTTCTTTCTGTTTGGCGGCTTAGGGTATAATGGAATGATTTTTGTTTGGTCATTTGGACGCCCTATGTTCACTTTCTGCACACTTCAGGCTAATTAGACCGAGACCTACGGCTTATAGTGGATTCCGAACCACTACAAGCATCCATGACACCGCCGGGTTTCGAACCCAAAACCTAAGGCACCAAGCGCCAGAGAGTTAGTCATTCGGCCATCAGGCTCATTTGAACATAATACAACAAACAAAATTTTTTTTTTTAAATTTAATATCAACATATATTAAATAAGAAAGTTTAATTTAAAGCTTATTAAGTTGAATTAGGTAGACTTAATTTTATGGCACAAGTTCAAGGTCATTCAATTTCGTCAAGCAATTTATGATTTGTTTTGATGAAACATGCGATTCTAATCATCATCATCACCATCATTGGCACAACAGCCTCATAGCGAGTAAAGGCCATCTGCCTACTGGCAGATTTCGAGACAAGAGATGTCTTTTATTTTACGGAGTAGGATTTTCAGCCTTACGCACAACGCTCCACAGTCATATTAGACCGATACCTATGGTTTAAAGTGGTTTCCAAACCACTACAAACATCCTTGGCACAGCCAGGACTCGAACTGGAAATCTGTGGCACCTACAGCCAGAGCGCTAGTTACTCGGTAATCAAGCCCCGATTAAAATTATAATGTCATAAAATCGATTGAAAGTGTATATCTCACATGTGCTTAAAAATACATTTGAAAAATAACTTGGTCATGAAAATATTGCAAACTTAAGAATTCCGATTCTGATGATGACTCAGTTTCTGATGAATGACTTGTTTAACATTTTCCTATTAAGTAGTGTGATCTTTAAATTCTTATTCAATTCCTTCTATTAGCTCACACTCTCCCTATATATATCTTGTTCACATTTTCAATCGTTCATGAAATACTTTTTATTCATCCACTCAACTTCAAATGCATTTTTTTGAACTCGTAGTGGGATGACACTTGATGTGAATACAGTTTTTTCAAATAATTCATTCATTAAATTTAATGAATTAATATTAGT